>JAJOZX010003762.1:127500-227500 GCA_023014485.1 Bathynomus jamesi | reverse complement strand
AAGGACAAGTTTTAGAACAATAAATTAATAGGAAAATGCGTCGCTTATTGTCATTCTTATAAAGCAAATTCGGGCAAAGAAATCACGTATTCGCATCTCGGTGTAAAAATAATATGAAGGAAAAGGTGAGAACTTATTTGCAAAATATTTCATAAAGTTTACGAAAATGACATGATAAATCTACTGTTTTTCCTGATATTGAGGGAGATTCTCATTATAGTATAGAGGTACTACCTTCCCCCCCACCCCCAACAAACGGATGTGACGTCATATTGGATACATCTGTTTTAAGCTGAGAAATCAAGTCATTGAGAGAAAATTGATATCAGAACATTGTGATAAATACGATAATTTGGTTTTAGTCAAGGAGAATATCATTGTCTGTAACAAATACGCGTTAGAGTAACATAAACTATGGAGGAGCTATTGCTCAGAATTTCATAAAGAGGTAAATAATAAATTAAAATAAAAGGGTGAAAGATACTGTGTAAATATGCGGAAAATAAAAGTATAGAAGTCTTTTCGGAAGGAAAAGACTTCAACCCAAAATTTCAAAATTTTGCCTTAAAATTAAGGTGACCAGAGTCCCGATTTTGGGCGGGACAGTCCCGAATTTATGACATGTGTCCCTCTTTCCAAAATGTCCCGAAAATGTCCCGCATTTGGAGCAAATTTTCATAAATGTCCCGCTTTATTAAAATTACTGTTACATTAGACATTAGATGTCCTTTTTGAATTAATAGAATTATGCCACATTCCGAATTCCAAATCTAAATACTAACTTGCAAACTGAACTGGTACGATACATGTCGCCGTGCGGCAGTGCCGTGATTCCCGACTAGCGTTTCAGTGTTTCATTAGCGGCCTCTGTGTAAAGTTGTGTTGTAGTGTAACGCTTTTATGTTTTTATGGTTGCTTAATTAATAACCTTAATTAATTTTTATCCCTGCATCCTTTTTTTCTTTTGCAGCTAGGTTAAACTTTTTCGTTTGAAGGATATGGAAAGTTATTAATTGTATCGTACGTAAGGTCGTAGGCCTAGTTTGACAACACAAAATGTCTAAAACTAGAAGGAAGTGTACATTTAATGCACATCTGCAGTCTAAATATCCATTTATTACAAAACAACAACAGAAAGTGATGTACGGTGTGAGAAATGTAGAAGTGACTTCAGCAATGGACATGATGGGATTAATGATATTACTAAGCATCTTGGCTCAAAAAGACACAAATCGGTTGATATCGGTGCTTCATCTAGTAAGATAGTGAGAGATTATTTTAAAAGTGTGACGCCTAGTAATAAGGATTTAGAAGTAGCTGCTGCTGAGGGTTTGTGGGCTTACCATACAGTCAGGGAAAATCAAAGCTTCAGATCTACTGACTGTGCAACAAAAATTTTGAAAACATGCTTTGAACCAAAATTTTCATGTGCCAGAACAAAGTGCGAAGCGATTGCTTCAAATGTATTTGCACCATATGCTGAAACAGAATTAAAAAACAATTAAAGGATGCTCATTGCATAACATTGCTAACTGATGCAAGCAACTATGGAAACATTAAGCTGTTTCCTGTTTTAATTCGCTTCTTTCAGCTATATGAAGGTGCTCAAGTGAAGCTTATTGACTTTAAATCTCAGCCTGGAGAAACCTCAGATGTTGTTGTGAAATATTTAACTGATATTATTGAAGAGCATGACCTGGGCAGAAAATTAGTTGTTTTCTGTGGTGATAACACTAACTGTAATTTTGGTGGTGCTGCAAGAAAAGGAGTGAATAACATTTTCAGGAAGCTAAATGACTACATTGGTAGAGAACTAATTGGGATTGGTTGTTTTGCACATATTGTACATAATGCTGTTCAGTCTGCCAGCGACTGTCTACCAATTGATGTGGAAACAGTGGTTGTAAAAATATATTCATATTTCTACATCTATACTGTTCGAGCAGAAGAGCTGAAAGAGTTTTGTGATTTTGTGGACATTGAATATAAACAGTTACTGGGATATAGTAAAACAAGGTGGTTGGCATTAATGCCTGCAGTTGAAAGAATACTCAAGTTGTTTCCTCGTCTAAGATCATACTTTCTGAGCCAAAGCAAGTGTCCAGTGATACTGAAAAACTTTTTTGAAAACCCACAATCAGAGATCTGGCTCAACTTTGTGCACTGTCAAGCAGCCACCTTTCACCAAATGGTTTTAAAGATTGAGGGTGAACATATATCAGTTGTGGAAGTGATGAGTGCAATTTCTGATCTGAAGGATAATTTGCAATCAAAGAAAGATAATGTGTTTGTGCCACTCTCAGTCAGGAGACTTGTAAACAAACTTGAAGATGGGTTGATTGATTCTAATGATTCCTTATCTGTAAAGAAAATATTAGTTGAGTTTCATGACACATGTGTTAAGTACTTGGATCAGTGGTCGGGTCCTTGCCAAACGTTGAGTGTATGCAGTGGGCTTTATTAAAACAAGTTCCAAAGTGGTCAGTTGTTGAGAAAACAATGGATTTTGCTGCTGAAAAACAACTATTTGACCCCAAATTTGACACTGAATTATTTGATGAGTTTACGTGTTTTGCAAAGTACATTAGTGATGGGAAAGTAGCAGAGTGGAATGCATCTAAATTATCAACAGACCAGCGCTGGGTGGAAGTATTCACTCATTTCAAGGCCAGAGATGTCAATCATCAACGAATTGCAGCATTAGTTCAGTTCATACTCTGTCTTCCAGGAATTAATGCTTCGACTGAACGTGCTTTCTCTCAACTGAATAAGACGTGGACATCTGAGAAAGCACAACTGAAAGTCTCAACTCTAAAAGCTTTACTTTAACTAAAATAAACTTCAATCAAACCTGTATGGAGTTCTACACTATGTTGAAATCAACTCCGGAGTTACTTCGGAAGATTTCATCTACTGAAAAGTACGGGAATTGAAAAGCAAGTACGATATTATGTATTGGTATTTCATAGATATAAGCCATTCTCAGTCGAGTTAATTTTTTTCATAATTATATACTCAAGAGAAAAATACAAGCAGTGAAGTAATAATTATGTTCCATATATATATATATATATATATATGAGGTACAGAGGTGTCCCGCTTTTGGCTCCTGAAAATATGGTCACTTTACTTAAAATACATATTAAAATAATATGTATTGTAATATGTATTTTAATATGTGTTTACATATTAAAATAATATGTAAACAATATTAAAATGGGGTTCTATGACTGCATTCCATATGGAAATAATATGCACTAACTATGGAATTGCAAGTAAATTGAGAAATATTCGTGATATTCTTTGATAGTCTTTCGTTCGAAGAATTCCTGCTGTTAAAATAAGACTTACATCCCCTCTTAAGCCTTATAAATGATGGTTTTAGCGTTATAGCAAAGGTTGATGATAAAATAAATGAGAACATGATTGATGAACACTCATCTAAGGGCGTGGCCATATTTTATAGGAATATATTAAAAACTTAAGAGTTACCCCTCTTAAGAATAAGTCTTTTTAATATTTATTTACTCTTTGATAAAAGAATAATTTTCATTGCATTAATATTTAAATAACTTTATGATATAATGCAAATTCTAACAATTAAATTAATGTTAATGCTTTAACTGTATGCAGGGACTTTAATGTGAATCTCCGAGGAATAGATTTCAGATGAATAATTACGTAATTTAATTGTTGTTGGTAATACTTTGTCAGGTTAATCCTTAATGGATTTATCTCTTACTCACAAAAGAACATGATTGTTTGGAGGTTTCTTGCGTTTTTTATGCTCCGCAATATTAATTATTTAAAATTTAATACAATGTCACTGTTTTTTTTTGTTGTTTTTTTTGTTTTTTTTTGCTGGCTTTACTTTGAATACATTTTGTCGAAATAGTTCACTCATATCACATAAGAATTTTTTGGCTAATACTTTCGTATCGTGAAATAAATTGATTTGAGAACAAGTTAAGAAGTATGAAATAAGTGTACAAATTACTGAAATGCCTTTTCAATATGAATGCATTAGACTGTTATCCTTATATCTGCAAATTTCCTTAGCATCTTTGTGAGAATTTTCAGAGTTTCGTGTCTTGGAGAAGTTGGTAATATCAATATAAAAAACTTACTGTCATTCCCGGATGGAATGATCATCTTAAAAAAACAAAAAAAAACAGGTACAACAGCAGAAATAGGAGGAATCACTTTTAAGGATTGAAGCTGAATAGCATCGATTTTGTAGTTGTTTTCATAAATGAAAAACAGTTGCAGAAGTTTTAAAAATGCTTTTGAAATTATATACCCCCTCCCCCAAAAGAGTATGTTCGTACAATAAAAATATCACAAATACTGAAAGAGAAAAAAATACATTTGGTAGTTTTTGAGTTATTCGAGGGCTTTGAAATCCTTCCAACGGCCCAAAATTTTAAAATTAGACTTTATGAAAAAGACATAACAAATCTATTTTTCTAAAACATATAAACTAATTTCCATAATCAAAACTGTAAACCATGCTGTAGCTGATATAATCATAATCGCTTCCAAATGAAATTCAGATATGAGGCTTAGCGTAGCTTCGTACAGAACATCAAAACATTTTGAAAACAATGTTAATCTAATGTTATTCGAATGTCTAATATATAAAATTGGGCCTCATAATGTTAACTTTAATCAGCAAAAATTATTATGTTCTAATGTTTCTGCAGGGTAGTAGAGTGGAGTAGTATGGACGCAAAATGGACGAGTGCATTGATGTTGAAGAGATAATGATCAATGTCGCAATGTTGTAAAGGGGGAGGGGGTTGTGCAACAACTCAATGCTGCAAATGGGGAGGGGAATGTTGCAGGTGCAACAAGGGGTCATGAAACTTGGAGGCGGCGTTATCCACCAAGAGAAAGACAGGAGGAGAGAAAGGAAGAGAGGTGTTCACCTGGCAGGAGCCAAGTGCATATTAACACTTCAGCCGACCCGCCGCTGTTTTATTAGTTGTAAATCAGCGAGTTGGCTTAATCCGCCAGTTGGCTTAGAAGGCATAAATGGCTTGTACAGGTTGAGTTGCCAGATTGTACTGTTTTTAATTAAAGCCTATATTATTGACTGGTGGCTTAGAAGGTGTAATGGCTTGTTCAGGTTGAATTGCCAGATGTACCATTTATTTAATTAATTCTTAAAAGTTGGCTTAGAAATCCGTCAGTAGGTTTAGAAGGCGTAACCAGCCATTTGGTATAATTGTTTACAACCAAAAGAATTAAATCAAACATTACATCATTCTGTTTATTAAATACTGTAAATATATAGAAATTGGAATGATAAAAAAAATTAAAAATAATAATAGTATAAGAAACATGAACAAGAAATATGCATATAATCAAAAAATATAACCGTCAACGTAACAGTACAGAAGAAATATATATATATACACAATTATATTATGGAAATATATAGAAAATAAATACACATTGGAATGATCTAAAAACAAAATAAAAAAATAAAATAAGGGGTTCCAAAAAACCTTAGCCCTCCCATTTGCAGCTTACATGTTTACTTATATCGAAATAGTTTTTAGTGATTATAAAAATATATAAAATTCTTTATTTATTGCAGGTATTAAAATTACTCTAGCTGATAAAGTGATAATATAATGGCTTCTCAATTAATTGGTGATTCGGAGAGGCAACGTGTGATAGATCGCATACGAGCAATAACATTTCGGGAAGCTCGTGATGCTGGAGCCACCTTTATAGCACGTTCATGGGTTGCCAAAAAGTTGCAAAGAAGTGAGGACTTCGTCAAAAGAAATTGGAATAAAACTTTGGATGAATGTGAAATGGATACAACCAAATCTGGGCGCCCAAATTTGCCACTCTCTCAGGAAACAAAGGACATCATTGAAAGTGGTATACGTAAGCGGAAAAACAGCTGTGCTAAACTTTCTAGAGAGATCGAAGAGTTGAGAGGGAAGATGGTTAGTGGTGAGATCATTCGACTGTACCGTCATAGGCAAGGTTTAAAGCCTTGGCATGAACTTCGAAAGCCAAGAAAAACTAAACTTAACATCGATGACAGAATGTGGTTTGCCCATTATCTTGAAGATTGGGATGTGGATGATTTCATGCATTTAGCTGTCTCCAATGAATTTTTTGTTTACGTAACACGTCGGCCTAACTACCAAAATGATCGAGTGTGGGCCACAACACCAGATGAAATCGATGACAATGAACATTATCGCGAATTATTAAAAATTATTAGAAAGTCCAGACTGTGTTGGTGTATTTGTTTTCTTCACTGTAAAGAAGCTCATGTGGGTGCTGAAGCCAAATGGTCAGAGCTGGGATGGACAGTATTTTCGTGATATTATTCTATCCCAGCATGTCATTCCTTTTCTAAGAAACCCAAACAATGTTATGGATGTCGATCAGGTCACACTTCTGCACGATAAGGCTCCCTGCTTTAAGGCATTAACCACTCAACAGTTGTTGCGGAACCATGAGATCGATTTCTTTGGAAATGAAGAATGGCCAGGAAATTCTCCTGACCTGAACGTCTGTGAACACATTGGATCAGTTATAAAGGACAAAGTTGAATGTCTCTTGTTTCAAGAACCTGCAGCAAATCGATTTTCGAAGGATACAATGACGCAACACATTGAAACTGTTTTAGCAAATTTGCGTAACGATCAAGATCTATTCACGTCACTTTTGGCAAGCTACCCAAAGCGAATTCAGACTGTCTTGGAAGCCAATGATGGGAACACTAAGTTTTACTTGTTTCTCATTAAATGCAGGATTAAATTCTCTTTTGTAAGGTATGTTTAGTTTTACTGTACCTCTAATGGTTTAGGCCATGGGCGGGGGGCTAAGGTTTATTGGAGCCCCGTATAAGAAATAATATAACCATCAATATAGCAGAAACACACACACACACACACACACACACAATTATGTTAAATAAATAAATACATTTCACTTTGTTTTACTGCGCAATACACTAAACTCACACTTAATCGAGTCTACAATTACATCATTATTGCTCTGCATTACGGAGTATACGCGGTTTAATAATATTTCACCGCTTAAGGTATAGGGAAACTTACTCGATATGAAGGGCCTTCATATCGTTCAGTACTATTTTTGTTCCCACTTTACAACCGGTTGGCAAGTTATCTTTAAATACGTCTAGAATACAATCAAAACCACACAAAGAGTTCATCGTTAGCCACAACGTCAAATACAAGTTTATAAACACGCCTTTCCAATCGAGGGTTTATTTCTACCGACCCGAGCTTTTCAATCGTGAACTCTTCTTCACACTGCATAGCGACAGTTGAAATAATCTTCTAAGTCGTTACGACAGCTGCTCGTTATATAAAGAAATAGTTCTTCAGGGTGAACGGTGTAGGTGAGCTCAGCCCTGTACCGATCAAGTGCTTTGTACCAAAGTTCATGATATTTCAAAGAGTCTAAACTTTTTAAATAAACGTCCAGCTCTAGACCATTCTCACCTTGTTCAACCTACACTCGGTAAACCCATCGAGCAGAGCGGTGTATGCGTATTCAAGAACCGTATCAAAATAAAGCATATCCATAACACGCGCGTCTAATATAGGCTTCAGCTTGCGGAATCCGACGATTTCAAACATTCTGTCGAGGATGAAACGGTTTCGCGTAGGGACAAGAGCGTTATTATCAGAAGCATTCTTCCACATCAACCGTATATCAATGCATGGCCGATCGTTATTTATACACAACGTACAACAACGGCATATGAGGGGGTGTCACTAATCTGCTCTCTTCTTGTACCTACACCTGTAGGAATTTTATAACGATCTTCACTCCACTTCTCAACTATCACGAAGATTCTATTCATCTCCTCGACACTTAAATAAACAACATTCCGTTTGTTTGTTTGTCTACAATCCGTTTCCAGTACATAGTTAACGACACCGGATTTACGCCTGAACACGCGCAACGACTTCGTCACGGACACATCGTACACGGCGTTGAGAATGCTGCTCAAAGGAAGTTCCATCGTATTCGAGGAGCGCACGTCCACTCGGTTCAAGCTCTGAGATACTATGAGCACATGCAACGCGACGGCTCGACGGGAGGAGTGAGTCACACCATAATAATGAAACGTGTACGGCGCTGTTCCAACATGAATCGTTGTATCCCATTATATTGGCAGGTGTTTTGAGAAATTTTCCGATACAGAATAATATCGTTTTCATGTTTTATCACTCCCACTCCCCCAAATACGCACCAGCATTTTCCTTCAGGGTAATTTTCACGAACTAAACACATTTTATAACGGTTTTAATGTTTTACCACTCACCACGTTCATTTCCACAACTAAACATCTTCACATCCGGCGCACTATTTGAGAGGAACATATGCCCATATTTTTCCTTTTTGTTTAACAAGCGATACTCGTCTCTAAAGTCTGTTAAAAACTCACACAGGGCATTAGCCACAACCTCACTACAAACTCGTCATGATATATATTAATATAGGTAAAAATACTTAAGATTCTCCATGATGACAAGATTTACATTCTCAGTCGCAGGGTACGAGTACTCGGTATGATGCAACATGACATAATATCGCTTGTCACACCACTCATCAACAAGACTCACTATCCATATCCGTTGCTTCTCTTCTGCACGTGTTGTTCTTTTTACTTCACGGTATATGTAAGCTTTTATAAAGTTTAGTCCTACAACATAGTTCAATACATCACTTGTCCACGAAATCCTACAATGCTCTCACCAGAATAGCCATAGAGTATTTGTACTCTTGCTCCTTCGCACGATTCAATGTAGCCTTAAAAGCATCAAAGGAGGGTGGAATAGGGAGTTTTTCAGTATCCACCACATCTTGACACTTTGCAGAATACCATTTCATAAACGTCGAACACGCAATATTAAAGGTAGCCATTACTATTTTCTGTCTACGCGGGAGAATACACGTCTGAGTCCAGGGCTTACTGCGATCAACTGAGCACGCAGGGAAGCCCAGGTAGTAGCAGGACTCACGTTGCTGTCTTACAGTGGGCGGAGCTTAGAACTTTCTCCTGTGTACACACACACACACACACACACACACACACAAGGAGAAAGTGAAACGCTAATTGAAACACGATTTATTTAATAAACGAAATATTCAAGGTGTATATATATATTTACAAATACGTGTAATAAATAAGTTAACAATAGACATATCAAAGATTATGGTATCCAAAGGGTACGGTATCATAGGTACCAGGTACCTGGTAACGTTTCCTATAGGTGTTACGGCACACCTTTGTACCCCTAAGTTCCTTCACGCCCCCAGCTTCTGCGCCCGAAAATTGTGGGTGCCTACAGTTAGTTGGGGCGGCCGTCGCCCTCATCATCATCCAAGCACACTAGATCCTTCAACGATCAAAGTTAACGACCCGCCGATTCGCCTGGTTGAGCGTGATACCCTTGCCTTCACGATATATTTCATATCCTCCCCACCCTCACCCGTACCCCATAAGTTTTTGGCCCTGTTGAGACAAAAGAGTCGGCGTATGCGGTGTCTCCATACTCATCCTTGATCTCATCAGTCAACTCACCGAGGAATTCACCAATAGGAGGCATGTATTCACCCTCCCTCTCTGTGAATATCACACTATCTGTATCAGCGTACAATACCCTCCGCCCAAGAGAATGCAAAGCCCCAAAGTTTGATGCGTGCGTAGGCCGTTGTGAAGCTGGCTACAGGTATGTTTGTAACCCGTGAGGTATCTGTGGCCAATTCTGTATTGTTGTACTTTATTATGTAAGTATTACCTACATTCACGATCTCCATGACCTCTTTATCGGGAGCATTGGCATAATCCCAGACTTCACTATAACTTTGTGCCAAATGAACGTTCCCTTTGCCAGTATTCTGTGCAAATTTTCCCCAAAGACTGTTTAGACACAACTTTGCACTAAAGCGCTTGCCAGGGTTCTTTACAATTTGGGAACGGTCAAGCTGTATACCTTCACGGTCACGGTAACGTTGAATATAGGCCGATTTTTCATCTTCGGTATCAACTCCTCGCGGATACCCTGATGCTTCGACCTTATCTTTCAAAAAAGCGTTTATATATGGCGTGAAAAGGTTGGGTAGCTTCTGAAACCTCCACACCTCATGTATCTTCAATATGCTGTAGCCATGGCGAACAGCTAGATCCAGCTCTGGACTTGTATATACACCTCTAATCTTACGCTGGTGGGTTGTATGGTCACAATCACCATTGTTCTCTTCTGCGCACTTCACGCACAAGGGAAACATGAGCTTGTGATCGATAACGACGGGTAAGATCGGCATCCATAAATCGCGAGGGGGAGTACGTCTACGAAAGAAAGGCCGAAATAGTACCCGTTCAAATTTGTTGAGAACCTCGATGGGGGTAGGTCAGGTCCCACCAGTTTCTCAGGCGCACCTACGGGGTACGGATTGTTCTTCATCACGTAGGGTATAAAGAACAGAAGTCGTAGTAATGGAGTTTCACACCCTCCGTAGGCGGAAAGTATAGCTTGAAGGGATTTGTACGCCCTCCGAACAAGCTATCACCGCATTTGAGAGGATCCAGCACCATTGAACTTGATCGTGTTTATTTCTTCACGGTACTGTCCATCTGTCTCCATCCGTGCATCATACTCATGCTCCCACAAGACTTTGTGAGTGAACTGGGAGCCTATAAGTTGATCGCGGGTGCGGGTCCACGCAAGACAGTCGGCAGGAGATCTACCGTGGATATCTCCTGCGATTCCACACTCAGGACGGGGGCATCCGTGCCACCAGCAACCGTTAAAGGAGTACACAGTCTTCTCACCAGTGGCACGGTTTTCACTTAGACCATCAACCCAAAAAACACGACCATTAACCTTAATGGGTACTTCACCCGTGTTGCGGGCATGCTTTATGTATACACCTGTCTGCTGTAGGTGTATGAGCCAGTAAATAGCCTTGTGCCCATAACTGCGGGGATTGTTTCTGTGAATAATGGCTAAGGTGTCTTTAGGCATGAAGTTATTCTTGAACACCGTAAAACATAATGAGGCGATGGTGGTTGCGACTTGCAACGGATCGCATTTGAAACGGCCTATGTACATCCTTCTAAAGGCCTGGAAACATACTCTAAGCACGCGCACATCATTCACGCAATAACGCTCACATTCATCAGCTATATTATAAGGATTAGATTCATTAAAACTGTTGTAGTATCGGTCAAAATCTTCACGTTCATCTGTACTCATACATTCATAGTTAAAGTAATGTTTGGGTGGAGGTAGTCCTACGTAATTTAAAGTTTCGCTAGTGAGGAATGTGTAAGGGAAATATCCTTTTGAAACTTCAGCGGCTACGCCCATCACCTTGGGTAGCTTTGCTAATTTACAAGGTGTGAATAATAAAGTGTCTTTAAACTGTACATTACCTCTTATTTGCATCTGTATTAGTTTGTTGCCTTTTTTCAAGGGATCACCTGTAAATATCTCAGATGACTCGTGCTCAAGCAACTCCTTATAAAGGAAGTGTGTCAAATTTTGCCCCGTTATGGGCGAGAATATACAGTCATTTTTTTTAACTTGTCCGCTAACTTGACAATATAGGACACAAAGAGTTTCACAGGGCTATCGTGGCATCGTTTTAAAAACGTTTGTCCGTTTACCACATTTGTGACACTCATCACACTCGATCTCCATACACTCATCACAGATAGTCTGGCTTACAAGTAAATGTGGAATAACCTCTTTGGTTTCAGCGTTCGTGTATGTTTCTATATCGTAGTACACAGTTATACAAGGGCTATTTTTAGGCTTAGCATCTTTCATATAACATACATGCTTTACTCCACCGCCTTATATTTCTCATGGCATGTAGACAGTGAATTTCATCACATTTATGCTTGAAATTCCCCCAATTATCCATCATATGAAACATACCACATTCACAGATTCTCATTTTCCTGCACGTGCCAATTGATTTATGGAGCTCAAAACAGTTATTATTGAAAAATGTGCGTCTACACACATCACATCCCTCTTCTCAGCTTCAACTACACGGCTTTCACATTTGGAGCTTTTACACTGCTCACATACCATGTGGCAATCTTTACAATGTTTCACTATATCATCCGCAAACTCGATACACCCTTACACAAATCATGATGTCGCCCATATTTTCGACTTTTATCATAACTCGCGTAAAGGTCCCTTATATTACGGATGGGGAGATACGTTGTCCCTGACAGTCCTAAAATAAGTAGGGGTCTTGTACGATCTCTCACTGCTTTTAAAAACATACACAGTCCTACGACGATCATCCATTCCAAATACAACTATACGAACATTCATTTCCTGTTCTACCCTTCTCAGCTCTTCAGGACCCATATTACAGTCAAACTCAAGTTTACAGTCTACAGCTAGTTTACGGGCACGCTCCACTACCGTAGGCAACCAAATTTTTGACCCGTGTATTTAGTACAGTAAACATACGGCAAGACTACTGCTATAAAGCCGCAACCACGATCGATTTATATGCCGTCTATAAATAGCCTGAGAATTGAAGTTAAGAGTATAAGGTGTGGCACTATGACCCGCAACACGGAATACACGGTCAATATTTACCGTGAAGTTGTCCATATTGAAGGCTATACTACTTTGAGAGGCCTGCATTATACGGCCTAATATATACTCTATATCTTCAGCTGCCAAACGTCTGAAGGTATTACTACCCAAAAATCATCTACATCTCCGTCATCTGACCCGAATCCGAAGACAGCTCGTCCTGACTTCACGTTCGTCGCGGTTCTGAAGGGCAAACTCTACAATACGTCAACTATGCGCCGTAGTCCGTGTTCAACACCATTGCTATACATGGATCTAGGATCAACCCTGACTATATACCGATTTCTAGTCAAGGCTGGGGTGGGGGTAGCGGTGCGCACCAACTCGAATGTTATGCCATCCTCAACAGAACGAGAAGCTGCTGGAGGATGTACCGGAATTGACAGGAATAAGGGGATATATTTTTTTGAGGAAGGTACTATTGTGGGGGTTGTGTCGTAAGACGTAGAGGTTGGGGCTCTATTACTGGTGGTCTAACAACCGGCGCAATCCTGGCGCGTTTATACCTGACGTGGAGGGCTCTTCATCATGTCTCCGCTTTGAATTGTCGCGTGCTACAGGTATCGCTGGTGAGGATTCGTCGGGGGAAGGATTCTGTGATCACAACTACACTGTCGTCGGGTCATCTGTAATATCGATGATGGGTGCTGTACCTCATCGTCATTCACGGTTCTGTGGGAGAAGAGAAAACAAGACTGTAGAATATAAGGAGCAGCACTTAAATTTTAATATTTTGTAAATGACCCACTTAGGAGTGTGACGTGTTAGAAATGGATTCTGTAGAAAAATTCAGGTTCACGAGCCCATCCACATGTATTATATCTGGACCTACAGGATGTGGTAAAACTGTGTTTATGCTTAAAATCATTAAAGAAAAGGGAGATGTTCTCAAAATTTGTGCATAAAGTTATATGGTGCTATTCGACGTATCAATCAGTGTTCAACGAGTACCAAGATGATATTTTGTTCCACAAAGGTGTATATGACGTTAATTCGTTAAAGGGAAATGAACATACAGTCATTGTAATTGACGATCTCATGTTGGAGATGGATAAAACGTTTGCCGAGACATTTACAGTATTCTCCCACCATCTTAACATAAGCGTGTTCTTCATCAATCAGAATCTATTTTTCAAAAATAGATACATGCGCGATGTGTCGTTAAATACACAATATCTAGTCTTATTCGCGCAACGTAGAGATGTATCACAAATTGGGGTATTAGCCAATCAAATGTTCCCGAATCAGCGTAAGGAGTTTTTGGAAGTTTATAAAGAAGCTACAAGCCGCGTTACGGATATTTGCTTTGCGACCTTCATCCGCGAAACACGTTTAGGGTGCTTCTAAGAACGAATATATTTCCAAACGAGCCTGAAACGGTGTATATTCCAGAATGACAAAGAGGCTAAAGAAATACCATGAATTAATAAAAATCTATCATCGACTGCCCCGGGCAATGCAGCAGATGTTTGCTAAAAATATCGACTCCGACTTTTTAAAATGCATCTGTGAAATCTGTCTTAACGTTATAAATTGCAATGTATCAATGAAACCACCTCAGAAGGCTCGCCTACGCCGTTACAAGAACATAATACGTGCACTCGCTCGTAAAAGTCAAACTGTAGGGAAGAAAAAACGAATTATTGTACAAAGAGGAGGGTCATTCCTCCCCATCTTATTTTCAGTTTTGGGTCCTTTACTGACTAGATTAATATAATGAAGAAAGTGGTAGTGATTCCACACGAGGTGTATGCTTCACTGCAAAGGAATCCAGACACGGATCTAGATCCCCGTAAAAGCAGGCTTAAAAGAATGGAAAGCGAATTGCTAGCCCTATTAAACAGTGAAAAAACACCTGATGAGAAAAGAATCTTATACCAAGAAGCTCTGCAGAAATTTCTTCACGAGTACGAAAATTATAAGAACCCGACAGAGATTCCCGTGGTTATTAGGCACAGCACGGGAACGATGGACATGGTGACATAGGACCTGTGTCCGACGATAGAGCTGACCAACCAAAGATTAATGGGTCGGCCACACAACATATCGAGCATGTATTAAAAAGCACCCTCCCACATACATTGAGGAATAAAGGTTTAAGTCTTTATAATCTATTGAATGAGGACCCGCCATACAATGGACCGATACAGGTGAGATCATTGTGGAAGGAGCAAAGGTACAGGGATCGAATATCGTAGACATGTCCATGATCTGGTGAGAAAGTGGGATAGGCCCTCACCATCAGGATGGAAGCATATTAAAGCAAGACTACAACAAATAAATGTCCCCAAAACAATGATAGGAAATCTGAACAGGTTAAAAGACTTGGAACATGCGACGCACGTGACACAATTGAAGACGCCATCACCCCGGCGGTAACACCTTTGAAGAGGAGAAAGAAGAGGTTAAACAACGGTCAACCCTACCCACGTGCCTCTAAAATACGCAAATGGCTAACATATTAAGAAGACGTTATTATGACATTTCTAACCCAGCCTCCTACGGAGGCGTAGATAGACTGTACAGAAGTGTTTACGGAGTAGGAAAAAAGATGTTGAGAGATTTTTGCGGGAGCAGGACGCTTATACACTTCATAAGCCTGTGAGAAAAAGGTTTAAAACAGCCAAGACAACAGCTGCTTCGATTGACTCTATTTGGCAAGCAGATTTAACAGACATGCAAAGATATTCTGTGTATAACGATGGTTACCGCTACATTCTATTCATAATAGATGTATTCTCTAGATATCTGTGGCTAATTCCTCTGAAAAATAAATCACCTGAAACAGTTGCTAAAGCCACCAAAACGCTGATGTTAAAAGAAAACAGGGTTCCTGGCTATTTTTGTACGGATATGGGGAAGGAATTTATAGGCCGTGCTTTTCAGAACATGTTGACAGAGTTTAATATCAGCTATTACACTACCAATTCTATACATAAGGCTTCTTTAGCTGAAAGAGTTCAACGTACCATAAAGGAACGCATGCACCGCTATTTTACACAAAAAACACATACAGATTTCTAGACATTCTGGAATCATTGGCCTCATCCTACAACCGCTCACACCATCGCACGATTGGGAACACCTAACGAGTTTTAGAAAGAGGTACGCCCAGGTGAGAAGAGATGGAACACCACCACCACACTCTGCGCGTTTCAAAATCAATGATTATGTGAGGCTGTCGCGTTCGGGAAATAAATTCGTGAAGGGATTTCAGCAAGGATGGACACGTGAGATTTTTAAAGTTAGGGCTATGAGACCTAAAGGTGAGATAATGATGTATTACGTTGAAGATTTGAATGGGGAAGAAATCGTAGGAGGCTTTTACCGCGAGGAGTTGCAGAAAGTGGCATTTAATTTACGAAAAAATGTGTTTAAAATTGAGAAAATTATAGGACGCAAAGGTTCAGGAAAGAGAAAAATGTACCTGGTGAAATGGCTAGGGTACCCAGAAAGATTCAACACCTATATAAAAGCTGATGCAATAATGAAGCTTAAATAGTATGCAACATGGCTCCTAACCATTTCTACGTCACACTCCTGTCCTCCTGGTCCCTCTCTGTACATCCTAACAACACCCTGGCCAACTTTTTAACAGAACTCCATGGACCCATTGAATTGGGTCGTGATTCGTATGAGGTCGGGGTATGTGAAATTCAGCTGGACACCCTCTTTTTAAATATTGATTATAAAGATACCGTTTTTACGATTCTTAGAGACTGTAATGAGTGTGCAAAAGCCGGGTTAACTCGGGATGAAACTATACGTATCGCCCGGACTAAGGTTGCACGGTATTACAGTACAGAAGTAACACTAGGGCCGGGCCGTTATAGTTCGGCTGAGGATGTTGTGAGATACTTAAACGTAAGTTTAAAAAACTCAAATCTTACGAATGATATACAGGGTGTACATAAAGTCAGGATCTATTTTTGTGAAATAATTATTTTTTTCTATTTTTCTTTTCAGAAGCCCTTAGAATGAATACAGAAGAGCGTGTGGCAATAGTAATTTGGCGAATCGAGGGAAAGAAATACAGTGACATCAGAGAGAAGTTTAGAAGGAGATTTCATAAGCCGGGGCCAATAGACAAGACAATACGAAAATTGGTGAACAAATTTAAACGAACGGGATCTGTAAATGATGAAGCAAGATCAGGACGACCGTGTATGTCAGATCTTACCGTGAATGCAGTACGCGGAATTATCACTGAGGAGCCACGTACGTCCGTTCGTGCTGCATCACACAGACTCGGCTTCCCGACGTCATCTGTGAAAAATTCTGAAAGTTAATTTGCAGAAGAAAAGCTATCATTTGCAGGTTTTACATGATTTACATGAGGAAGATTTCCCTCGACGAAGTGCTGTGTGTGCTGATCTCGTAGAACAAATCTGGAGTGATAATTTAATGGACAACATTCTCTTTAGTGATGAAGCCACTTTCCATACGTGTGGAAAAGTAAATCGCCATAACTGTCGAATTTGGGCAGATGAAAGACCGAATGATTTCGTCCAAAATTGGGAAAGAGACTCACCTAAAGTTAATATCTGGATGGGTTTAACAAAATCTAAGGTTTATGGTCCTTTTTTCTTTGCTGAAGCTAAAGTTACGGGGCTTATTTATCTGGACATGTTGCAGCAATTCCTTAAACCTCAGCTGATTGGGGATAGGATTGTTAGTACCGTCGTCTATCAACATGATGGTGCTCCTTGTCACTATGCCAAAATTGTTCAGGATTATCTAAATGGACGTTTTCCAAATCGCTGGATTGGATGCGGAAGCAACAGACCTTGGCCAGCGAGATCACCAGATTTAACCCCTTTAGATTTCTTTGCATGGGGCTTTATCAAATCGCACGTCTATCAGACGAAGATTACGAGTCTTGAAAACTTACGTAAACGTATACGAACTGCTGCAGATAACATAACCCCGCAAATGCTCCAGAATGTGTTTAGAAATGCTGCGGAACGATTTGAGCTGTGCAGGGATACTGATGGGCGTCACGTCGAATCCTACTCTTAATTATTTAATAAATGTTACCACTTTATCATTTTATGATTGAATTCCATATAATTTCCAAGTGCTTCACAAAAATAGATCCTGACTTTATGTACACCCTGTATTATATGAAATTGTAAACAAAGGAAACCTTGCACATGCTCTAATCCTAAAATGAAAGGCTAACAGAAATATTAAAGACGGAAGAGTGTCAAAATTATAACCTAGGGGCGATATCGATCAGCCTTCCAAAGATACACCTTTCACGAGGCACAGCATGACTTGTCCAGCTTAATGTATCAATTGAAGATGGAGAAATTGGATGAAAGCTCTCGGCCCCCAGACATGTGCTATATTTACAGCAATATAGTGGAGCACCAGTTTGTTGGGGATACCCAGGCACGCCTGCTGCGCATAGCTCACATTCCCAACCATAGAGGACGGAGTTTGAGTATTACATATGACAGACCCCATTATGTGAATGTCGCAACTAATCTAATAACCAATATCTCAATATATATAAGAACGATTGAGGGTAAAAATTTCCCATTCAGTGACGGGAGCTTAACAGTGAAGCTGCACTGTCGACGCACTGAGTTATAATGGACAGAAAGCCTTTCACCGTCTATCGAGGGGTGAGATACCAGCGTGGTGTGGACTTGGGTCCATTTTTTTCAACCATACTACGTACGGCTGTTCCTTTGCTGAAGAGGGGTGCCAGATACCTCGGAAGGAAAGCGCTACAATAAGGTCTTAACACTGCAGAAGACATATTGGCTGGGGCTAAACCTAAAGAAGCTCTAAAAAAACATTTATAACGTACACGGGATGAAATCATCAAAGATGCAAAGAGAAAAATGCGTGGTCGTGGGAAGAAGAAGAAGACTGACCGGATGAAGGGATTACCACCACGTGGCATTAAACGTAAAAGGATATAAAAAAGAAGTGTTGTAAGCGAATGAAGCCTATGGTTGACCACTTTTTTGACTGATATAAGCTAAGGACATTGATCTCATGAATCAGTTTGTTTACTACTTGTCGAGAGAGGAGGCACTATTTCTAACTCGTCATGGCATGCTTCATCCATCCGTGTAGTTCACAATGCTGTAAATCGGAGCTATCCCTCTTTGAGATGCCCCCAACTCAAGTTTCTATTGAACACAGTGACTTTATTACAATTAACCCTTTAAACACAATTAGTTCCCCGAGTGCTCCTATAGAATTCTTGATATCCAGCTCAGGCCATTACTTTTTTAATCCAAGCTGTGTGCACATGTACGCTAAACTACGCATAGCCCATTCTGATGGAACGAACTGCGATGACAAATATGCTGTATACCCTGAAACAAACTTTCTGCACGCCATATTCAACCAGTGTGACATATATTTAAATCAGGTCAACATATCGGCAGGCACGGGGTACTATCACCTACGAGCCTATCTGGAAAATGTCCTCAACTTTTCCAAAGAAGCGAAGGCTACCTTTTTAAGTGCCGAGGGATATTATCAAACTAAAGACGAAAGTAGTATAAATGACAAATTTAAAAATTCTAAAAAGAAGATATACGAGTGTTTTGGACGTCTGTATACAGATTGCACATTCCAGAAGTTGCTTGTGAATGGGGTTGATATGAAAATAAGGCACACCAGCACGAGTCCTGAGATCTGCTTAAATCTGGATGCTGATCAAGAAGAGGAAGCAAAACCCGTTGTGGTTCACATTATGGAGACATACCTCCGCGTATGAAGAGTGAAATTAAGTTCACCAAAACAACTAGAAATTGAGAAAAATTTACTAAACGTTACAGTAAAATACCCTATTAACAGAGTACAAATCAAACTATACACGGTGCCTACAGGGTTGGCCTCGAAGCAGATAGAAAACATCGCCCTGGGAAATCTTTCTAAAAGGATATTAATCGGAATGCAGAACCATGCTTCGGTGAATGGAAAATATAAAAAGAGTGCCTTTAAATTTGAGAATTTCGGACTTAAAAATATAACTCTATATGTTAATGGCGTTGCGTTGGGAGGAACATTGAATATGGACTACTCATCAGACGCTGTGTTACCGCTTTGCGCGAGAGCCTATAGTAATCTTGCCCATATTGCAGGTGATTGTGATGAGCTCGGTAATGGGGTAACGCAGAAAGAATCAATTTAACCTTTATCCGTTTGACATTATACCTGACTTATCTGCTAGCGTAAATAAGCATTTAAATCCACAACAGAGCGGAAACATCTCAGTGAGGTTGGGATTAACCAAGCCTCTAGACGCGCCTATTAGCGTACTAGTATACCTCGAATCGCAAGCCCTAATAGAAGTAGACAGATTTAGGGGCGTTATCATTGACTTTTAAAATGGATGCGAATACACTTCAGAGAGTAATGAATAGTGAACGAATCACGCGTTCCAAATTTATCGATGTGTTTGCGAAGAATGAAACATTGAATTTGTCAACTACGCGAGATTGCGGTAGTCTTATTGTGAACACAGATATCATCGGTAATGAAGGGCTTCATTGGCTTGCAATCTATTTTAAAAATAGGGACCGCCTGTGCTATTTTGATTCACTCGGGACACAACCCTGGAGTGACCCTGTTATTGTAAAATTTCTCGATCAGTTACATATCCCCGAAGTTGTATGGAACCCATTCCGATTACAAGGTTATTTTAGTAATACTTGTGGAATGTACTGCATTTCATTTCTCATGCATATATCACGTGGTAAAGAATTTATAAATTTTTTAAAATTATTCGACCCGTGTCACACTCAACGAAACGATGAAATGGTATGTGGACAAATAAAAAGCCGTTTTCCAATTGTGCGTACTCGTTGTATAGTATGATGTTTTGTTCGTATATATATATATATATATATATATATATATATATATATATATATTTGTAACTTTAGTTTGTATATTCTGTAGTTTAAGATGGTTGTTGTACTAAAAATATGATTTCTTTCATTTAATAAATTGATGAAAATACATTGTCTTCTTTCCCCAAAAAAGATTATACGAAAAAAAACACTTACATTATTTCGTTAATGATATGACATTCATTGGGCTGACTGCTCGGTAAAACCTCCGTATTCAGGTCCATGACACGGGGTTCTTCAAAAGATTGTATAACACGTGACAAATCCTCATCGGACCTTAAAGGAGAAAGAATAATATTCATACTGAGTCTTTTTTAATAAAAAACAGAGTATACATATAGTAAGAGTATTACAATGTGAAGATATCTTTGAACCGCTCAGAGAAGTTCATTTAAGAGGTAATTACGAATAACATTTATAAAAAAACATGCAAAAGATTGCTATAAAAAATTCAATGATTCAAAACAGGTTTTTAGCATAATGGCGATTACCTAAATGATGTATTTGACGAGGTGAATTACTACAACCCTCCATATATATTATGATGAAATAATCCTCTTTCTGACAGTTCGCGAGTAATTGATTAAAAAAATAAAATTATAGACACTTACATCTCTACGGCAGTCCCTTGCGCCGGATCGTAAGGAGCGTCAGTGCAAATATCATCAACGGTTTGTTGGAAATAATCCATCCCGATCAACTGCGTTAAAAACTAATTGTAGACAATGCTACAATGTCACCATCTTGATATAAGTCCGGTAAACTGTAAACTTCTTGACTCATGGCTGAGGGAATGTTTATTCACTGGTGAAAATAATTACTGTGACACCCAGCTGGAAATATTTCCTTTTGTATGCACGATCACAAAGCTCCGCCCCAAAAGACAAAGAGGCTGTTCGTAATGATTGGTTGTCAGTGTAACTGAGCGGTTCTATGATAAGTTTGTGTACCAATCGTAACACCTATATAACGGGTCCAAGCTTTGGACGACTAATGGTGTCATTATATTCTCTCCGTAGATTTAATGCTCGTATTACCCCTTTCAGTCTCTACCACGACAATATTTGCATCCATACTTGGTTTTCTTCAACCCTCCCCTTTATGCAATATTGATCAACCATCACAACAATATTTTATTATTTTGCGGCCATACTAATTAAGTCTCAATTTTTCTGATGCGTGTCATTATAAGAATATCTTCATCAGAGTGGCTCAGCTCAGTACCACAGGAAACAAAATTAGCTCTGCTACTCTTCATAATCCTGGCATTAGCAGCACAGTAATACCCTATGACACAAACATCAAATCTAGAAGATTTTTATGCATTATGTTTTTCTGCTATACTATTCGACCTCAACTTTGATTAATTAACGTATTCGGTTTGACCTGCCAATTCTCGCGTAGATGTGTGATTAATTTGTATTTAGTTCATGAATGTCTGCTTGGGTTGGTTGATAAATGGGTACCCTAGGTATCCTAGTGCATTAGACGGTGGGTGCTGTTGAGAGATCGGGCGATGACATTGTAATTTCTCCCCGCCCAGATTAATGTATTCGGTTTGACTTGCCAATTCTCGCGTAGCTGTGTGATTAATTTGTATTTAGTTCATGAATGTCTGCTTGGGTTGGTTGATAAATGGGTACCCTAAGTATCCTAGTGAATTAGACGGCGGGTGCTGTTGAGAGATTAGGGCGATGACATTGTAATTTCTCCCCGCCTGTGCTGCAGCTTAGTTCGGTTTCCACGTTAAACTGTAGGTCTAAGCGGAGTAAAAAGCTTGACCATTGTTAGATTGAACAATTCGGTGAAAGGGAAAACTGAGTTAGCTATTATTATTATACTACTGTAATATATATATATATATATATATATATATATATGTATATATATGTTAAACACAGACCGTGCATGGAACAAGGAACTCTTCTGGGAAAATTAAATCCACTATAGTCCGAATAAATAATGGTAAATGACAAATACCATAGTTTTTCTTTTTCATGATGCTAGCCCGACGTGGGCAACGGGTCTCTCGCAAAGAGATCCCATAAATATAGCTTCCCTCACCAGCTATCTGCAAAGCAGACAGGATCCAGCTTTGGGACATGGACCTAGGGTTTAAAGCAAGCCTAGTCCCTACATTCAGAACCTCTATATAAGTAAAAGACTCGTTGCATTCACGTCGGATTGAATAAACAAAGAAAAAGGGGTAACTATTGTATTTTTAGCCAAAAAAAACCAAAACTTAAACCTCAACCGGGACATTGAGCGTCCACTTTTCAAGGCACGTAACACGTCCGTTTAATATACACAAACTCAGAATGGTCCCCTGAGAAATTTATATGTTAAACACAGACCGTGCATGGAATAAGGAACTCTTCTGGGAAAATTAAATCCACTATAGTCCGAATAAGTAATGGTAAATGACAAATACCATAGTTTTACTTTTTCATGATGCTAGCCCGACGTGGGCAACGGGTCTCTCGCAAAGAGATACCATAAATATAGCTTCCCTCACCAGCTATCTGCAAAGCAGACAGGATCCAGCTTTGGGACATGGACCTAGGGTTTAAAGCAAGCCTAGTCCCTACATTCAGAACCTCTATATAAGTAAAAGACTCGTTGCATTCACGTCGGATTGAATAAACAAAGAAAAAGGGGTAACTATTGTATTTTTAGCCAAAAAAAAAAAAAAAACTTAAACCTCAACCGGGACATTGAGCGTCCACTTTTCAAGGCACGTAACACGTCCGTTTAATATACACAAACTCAGAATGGTCCCCTGAGAAATTTATATGTTAAACACAGACCGTGCATGGAACAAGGAACTCTTCTTGGAAAATTAAATCCACTATAGTCCGAATAAGTAATGGTAAATGACAAATACCATAGTTTTTCTTTTTCATGATGCTAGCCCGACGTGGGCAACGGGTCTCTCGCAAAGAGATCCCATAAATATAGCTTCCCTCACCAGCTATCTGCAAAGCAGACAGGATCCAGCTTTGGGACATGGACCTAGGGTTTAAAGCAAGCCTAGTCCCTACATTCAGAACCTCTATATAAGTAAAAGACTCGTTGCATTCACGTCGGATTGAATAAACAAAGAAAAAGGGGTAACTATTGTATTTTTAGCCAAAAAAAAAACCAAAACTTAAACCTCAACCGGGACATTGAGCGTCCACTTTTCAAGGCACGTAACACGTCCGTTTAATATACACAAACTCAGAACGGTCTCCTGAGAAATTTATATGTTAAACACAGACCGTGCATGGAACAAGGAACTCTTCTGGGAAAATTAAATCCACTATAGTCCGAATAAGCAATGGTAAATGACAAATACCATAGTTTTTCTTTTTCATGATGCTAGCCCGACATGGGTTAATTTTCCCAGAAGAGTTCCTTGTTCCATGCACGGTCTGTGTTTAACATATAAATTTCTCAGGGGACCATTCTGAGTTTGTGTATATTAAACGGACGTGTTACGTGCCTTGAAAAGTGGACGCTCAATGTCCCGGTTGAGGTTTAAGTTTTGGTTTTTTTTTGGCTAAAAATACAATAGTTACCCCTTTTTCTTTGTTTGTTCAATCCGACGTGAATGCAACGAGTCTTTTACTTATATAGAGGTTCTGAATGTAGGGACTAGGCTTGCCTTAAACCCTAGGTCCATGTCCCAAAGCTGGATCCTGTCTGCTTTGCAGATAGCTGGTGAGGGAAGCTATATTTATGGGATCTCTTTGCGAGAGACCCGTTGCCCACGTCGGGCTAGCATCATGAAAAAGAAAAAACTATGGTATTTGTCATTTACCATTACTTATTCGGACTATAGTGGATTTAATTTTCCCAGAAGAGTTCCTTGTTCCATGCACGGTCTGTGTTTAACATATAAATTTCTCAGGGGACCATTCTGAGTTTGTGTATATTAAACGGACGTGTTACGTGCCTTGAAAAGTGGACGCTCAATGTCCCGGTTGAGGTTTAAGTTTTGTTTTTTGGCTAAAAATACAATAGTTACCCCTTTTTCTTTGTTTATTCAATCCGACGTGAATGCAACGAGTCTTTTACTTATATAGAGGTTCTGAATGTAGGGACTAGGCTTGCTTTAAACCCTAGGTCCATGTCCCAAAGCTGGATCCTGTCTGCTTTGCAGATAGCTGGTGAGGGAAGCTATATTTATGGGATCTCTTTGCGAGAGACCCGTTGCCCACGTCGGGCTAGCATCATGAAAAAGAAAAACTATGGTATTTGTCATTTACCATTACTTATTCGGACTATAGTGGATTTAATTTTCCCAGAAGAGTTCCTTGTTCCATGCACGGTCTGTGTTTAACATATAAATTTCTCAGGGGACCATTCTGAGTTTGTGTGTATATATATATATATAATATATATATATATATATATATATATATTGTGTGTGTGTCGTTCTCTCTCTCTCTCTCTGACAAAAATCTGTGTATATATATATATATATATATATAAGAATTTTAAATTTAGTTTTACATTCATTAGGAAAAGTAATTTTATTCAGTTGTTGAGTACTTCCTAAGTACATGTGTATTAATTTTGAAAAAAAAACTTTAAGCTGATTTCTGATCATTATCATTTTTGACTGATTAAAATCCAAAACAGAGACATTAATTTTGAATATGATACCATACAAATTAAACGTAAAGGAAAACAGCAAAGTTAATAAAATTATTTATATACAAGGAAAAGCTTTCGCGTGGAGGCTGAAGAGGCGGAAGCGAGTCTTTTAGAGTGAAAGTTTGACCCACATTCCGAAGTGTCTAGTTTGTGATCAGTGTTTGCCTCGAGGGCTCACTTGCCTCCATTTTTTCTTCCAGAGACGATTTGAAAGGAAGAAAGCAAATAGAACGACGTTTAAATAATTATTGTTTTCTTATATATATATATATATATATATATATATATATATATATATATATATATATATATATGTATATATATATATATAAAAGGTGTGTAATGTTATTTTTTCTGATGCAGTCTGATTTTTTCAATCGCAAGAAAGGACTGTCATAATTAAATAGACAGAACAAAGTTATTGTTTTCATTTCCATTTTATTTATTATTTAATATAATTGTGCGTGCGTGTGTGTGTGTGTGGTGTGTGTGGTGTGTATTTCACCTGTATTGATGTTTATACATTTTTTATTTTATTTTTTGATCATTCCATCGTGTGTAAAGGATTGTCAAAGTAAATAGAACGATGTTTAAATAATTATTGTTTTTCTTATTATATATATATATATATATTATATATATATATATATATATATATATATATATAGGGTGTGTAATGTTATTTTTCTGATACAATTTTTTTCAATCGCAAGAAAGGATGGTCATAATTAAATAGACAGTTAATATCGGGTTTCGTTTTAATAGTTAACTCTCTGTTTATTGATTTTCTTATACATATATATATATATATATATATATATATGGTAAGGAGAAAGTTCACGAGCTTTGGTGACTCGTGTGAATTAAAATAAATGGTGGTATCTAGCAACTCACCCTATTAATGTATACCTGAACAATTAAAATAAAAAGTGGTATCTGGTAACTCAACCTACCTCTATATAAGACTGCTCGGCTTCGGGAGCCTCATAATGGTGTCAATAAACATTCACTACTACTTCTTTCACCACCTTTCTCTACCAAAAAAAAAAAAAAAAATGGTGTCAATAATCCAGCAGGGTTGAAAGCACCTTAAACAGAAAAAACAAACAATGGTGTCAATAATCCAGCAGGGTTGAAAGCACCTTAAACAGAAAAAAACAAAAACAAAAACAATGATGTGAACTTCGGCGGAATAAAGATCTCTCCTTCCTTCTTAGGTTAAGACTTAGGTTAGTTTCCCTTTGGGGGAGTGAGGACATCCCACCTTCTCCCCCAAAGACCTCCTCCGTCTCTCCTTTCTCTTCCTCTCTTAGGTTAAGGCAACTCCTTTGGGGGAGGTCATCCTCCCTTCCCCCCCGAAGCTCCCTCCCCTCTCCCTCCCCTCTCCCCTCTTCATTGCATACCCCCTCCCCTTCATTGCATACCCCTCCCCCTTCATTGCATACCCACCTTTGCAACATCCCAACCCTTTTGCAACATACCCCCTCCCCTTTGTAACAGTGATCATTATCTCTGCAACATCTCTGCACTCTTCCATTTTGCGTCCATACTAATGAGTGGTTCCTGTATGTACGCAAGCTCGGGAAATACCTATTTATCACAGGATTTAACTTTCACAGTACTAATACGTCATTGATTAAAGACCAAAGTGGGATTTATCATTCTTAATAATAATTACAAACCAAAGGTCTTAGAGTCACGTTTGGTGATCAAATAGAGCTTTTGAATGATACCCAATTTAGAAAAAATTATTCCACTTTGACTGTCACTATTGTGTTTTTAGTGTTTGTTTTAAGGCATTTCATAAAAAAAAATCATGTTATTTTGATGCGGAAAATGGTAACTGTATATATTAAAAGAAATTATGTAAATTTACTTTAGCACTGGCACAAAAACATGTTCTATGTTATCCAACGATTGTCATTCCTCAAAATGGAAACTGATGATAATGAACTCCAAGGAGTATTACTCTCACCTTACTTTTTTCTGTATTGAAAGAAAGAAAGAAAAGTCTTTATTGGCTAAATAAATATTACATTAATATATATATATACTGAATGGCGTAGAAGATGATTTATAAAATAAAAAGGTTAATAATCTGGTGAATGAAATATGCACCTCAGAGCATGAATGTCGACTCAGATTACTGAAACCTAACATTATAGCCTATCCTGTATATGATCATATACAGTTTGTTATTCCTTTCACCAGTGACCTTCAAAAGATCACTGCATCTTGTTTAAGATATAATTTCTAGTCTACTTTTAAGTCTTAATACAAAAAGACTGAAAATAGCAGTCAGTCTGGAGGCTTAGAAAGCGGCATAGTGCTCAGGCCAGACTAACGCCAGTTGCGTTAATAATAATTACGCAGTCCAGAGGTCAGAAACTGGCACAACGTTCAGATCAGACAAATGCGGACTAGTGCGCTAACTCCTAGTTTATTATTAACCAGTACCATCTGAAGTCGAGGCTCCGACTTCAGTGTCTTCACTTCGCTTATAGGAAAGTTGTGTTACCCACCAAGATACTAGCGCTGGTCAAAACAATATAAATGATTTTGCAACAAGATATTGAAAAGTGGGTACCTCATCTTTTCATATAACTGAGAAAGTGACTTAGGTTTAAGAAGCAAAATAAACTTTGGTTTCCAAACCCAACAGGGAAAAAATTACACATTTGTAAAAATAAGTTTTATAATGAATTTGTCTTTAAGAAAGTTAAGATTTATGTATAAGTTTTTGTTGATTAAACTTTTTGAAAAACTTTTCGTTCAAAACTTTTGTGGAATGAAAACATGAATGAATACTAAAAAGAAGTTTTTTGATGTTCAGACAACCTGTTGTTGTTAGGTATCATAAAACACTAAAAAAAATTGTCTTCCATTTCATGAAAACAACCATTTTGATTGTCATAAAGTTGGTTTATTAAATTTTGGACAGTTACTGAAACAAAATGAAGCTGCTTTCTTCGTTTTTATATTGTAAAGTTTTTATATGGTATCCTTGCACGTTTTTTCGTCAAAAGTAATTAGCAAGTTTTCTTTATTAAATGTCGGCGTTCTTGAACTGTACTAAAAATGACTTATTCACGTAAAAAATAGTTAAACCAACCACATACATGGCAAATAATTATTTGTTAACCAATCCAAATGGTAAATCCAATTAGGCAAAGACTCCGCTAACCGTTAAGTTTATTAGAAGAAAAATAAGTATGTATGGTTCATAGGCGGATCCAGAGGGGGAAGGAGGCCAGGGGGCTTAATTGAAGTAACGGGCATAAACATTCAAACGTTTTACCTAATTTCGTTTAACCAGGATGTATGAGGCCTCTAAATTAAGCCCCCTGCCCCCCCCACCCTCTGCCCCTGGACAATTGCCCCCCGGACAACTGGTCCCCGACAATTGCCCCACCCGGACAACTGCCCCCCCCAACAACTGCCCCCATTGGACAATTGCCTCCATCTGTCATATGAACGCATTAAGACTATTAACGACAGAAACGCAACAGTTTCAAAGATTTAAGTGAACGAACGGCATCTAATTTCCATAGAAACCAGTGTTTGCCTCTTTAAGGAAAGTATTATTTGAAAGGGTATTTTAAAAGCAAAGCAAACACTATGCCCGTTTTTGTTAAGTTAAAAAAAATTGGATGATTACAATAATAATAATAATAATAATTGTCGGGAATTTTTCCTCCCAATAATTTAACAATAAATTATTGGTTAATTGAATGCTCGGTTAGGTCAACTGTACGCCCTTGACGATTGGTTAGGTTAAGTCGTGATATTTTCGTCAGTTTTAACGAAAATATCACGACTTAACCTAATCAATCGTCAAGGGCGGACAGTTGACCTAACTGAGCATTCAATAATTTTCCCGTAGGTTTCGATTAATTTTAAGCAACTTTTACCTAATAGTTTTTTCTCGAGGAGCTGTTTTCGTGTTTTAGGATGGGACAGACAGACATCTTTTAGCATTTTAGCTGAGAATTGGATTTATGACGAATATTCCAGAAAAATCTTGAGATAATTAAAGCGATTTTAATTAACGTAAGCCAACTGCAGGAGGTTTGGGCAAGCTTCTCAAGAAAATCGATAAAACAAGAGATGCTAAAAGATGGCATAGAAACCATAAAGTTAGCTAGTACTAACATAATAAATTTAATGGTTCTATGTACCGTATTTGCCGAGATATGAAGGATTTAAAAGGTCTCCCTTTTTTTTTGCCGACCCGACAATGCAGTAGTGTAAATGGAGAATTCCAGTGGCATAAAGAAATGTTCATTAAATCCGTAATTTTCATTAGTTTTCTTTGAAATCCGCTCACCGTATAGGAAATTTACTTAGTTATGGGATGTGAAAAAAATATTGAAATCTGACCATAACTTTGGATTTACAGCCAAAATTCGAGGTCTCCCTTTTTTTTTGCCCACCCGATATATATATATATATATATATTATATATATATATATATTTATTTGCTTGGCAACGTTGCTGCGGACTGCTCGTACACTGAATTGGGTGTATGGGCGGAATGATACCCTATGTGAAAAAATGTAAAGCTTTTCATCTTTCTACTTAAGCTATAAATGCATCGCTTGATTAAAAACCTATATATAAATAACTATATATATATATATATATATTTATTTATTTGCTTGGCAACGTTGCTGCTCGTACCCTGAATTGGGTGTATGGGCGGAATGATACCCTATGTGAAAAAATGTAAAGCTTTTCATCTTTCTACTTAAGCTATAAATGCATCGCTTGATTAAAAAACTATATATAAATAACTATATATATATATATATATATATATATATATATATAAATTTAAAGTCCAAAACAATGTCTTTGTATATGGTATATTCTGATTGCTTCACACCCTTGTGTATCATAAGAATGGAATTCTTTATATTGTATAACCTATGTAAAGTATTTTCTGTAATGTTTTATGAAGTTATATATATATATATATATATTATATATATATATATAATATATATATATATATATATATATATGTATGTATGGGGTGATATCTGGCTAGTTATACCCGAAAGGTATACAAAAATTGCATGTAATTGTGAAGAATATCCACAAACTGTACAATTTTCGTTTTAGTGGGTTGTTTAACATCCTTCGTAATAGCAACGGTCATGCGATGGAGGGGACCTACAACTTTACGTAGAACCAGGACCATGGGTTGCTACATCATCTGGGCGCAGAGGACGGTCACCCATCCAACAATTACCCAGACCCAAGTTTTGGTGCGACAATAGCCGCGACGTAGCTCACAAATTGTAATATATGTGTAGAAGAACAGACAACTACAGACAGAAAACAGACAAAGAACAGCCATAGGAATTCTTTCACTGTCATTTCTCAAACATTCTTAGAAGACACACGTGGTTTCAAGGAATAAACTTAGAAGACACACGCGGTTTCAAGCAATAAAAGAAAAACAATGACGCTAGCCTCGAACCGCGGAATTGGAATGTTCCTAAGGTTATATAAGGCGCAGTTTATTGACATTCATTCTCACTTCTTTGGACAAACTATAATTCATATAGTAAATTTTGCAACCTCCCTTCGGGGAGACAAAAAAATAAATAAAATGGTATCAATAATTCAGCAGGGTTGAAGCACTTTAAACAGAAAAAAACAAACAAACAATCACTTCTTTGGCAACCTTCCTTCGGGGAGACAAAAAAAAAGAAAAATGGTGTCAATAATCCAGCAGGGTTGAAGCACCTTAAACAGAAAAAACAAAACACTTCTTCGGTGCGTCCACTCGTGTCAACTCTACACGCAGTCTCCCTGCATCAGTTAGCCGGCACCAGACCAAGACCTACTTCAACATATTCCATTCAAGAAACGAAGCATCGCTTCAAGTGAACTACCAATCCTTCCTGCAACAAACCACGCAACCGCAGTAGGCGTTTCCCTTGGTCTCTTCATAACACCTCAACCGGTTACCAATCATCCTCGAGAGCACCGGCAAAGTTCAACGCTACGAGAAAACATCCTCAAGGAGGATACAGTACTTGAATCTTCTACAAAACTACAAGCCCAAATCACTTCACCTTGGTTCAGCGTTCGCCGCTTTACGGAAAGCGGCAGTCAACGAGAATCCAATAGGCCCGTGAACACCACCGTGAAGGCCTCTACTTTCAGAATAACGCACGTCAACTTCACCTCGGGCCTACAGTCTACAAGGTCAACCTTCAAGTATCTCTTCATCTACAGAGTTATTCGGCATTTCGGGCCTTCAGTCTACAAGTCAACCTGCAAGTATCTATTCCATCCAGAGGTATTCAGTATCGGTAAGCCTACCCCGTTTTGCCTCGTCTTAAACAATAACGCAAAGTCTACATCAGTGTACCGCAGAAGCGTAGGTTTAAACACAAAGTGTTTTACAAATCGTTGAAACTGACTTGTTAAAAACACAGTAGGCCTATTTCATAATCCAAGTGTCATTACAATATTTGATTGTAATCAGACTAATTCTTTAATACAAACCCGCACTAGGCTTATTTCCTGTGCCCAGTTCAAGTGTCATTTCCAATACCGTAATCGTGAATTGTATCATCCTACTATTGTGTTCTTTCATGTATCCATCGATATTTTGCATCCACTTATTTATGTGATTTATTTAAGCATTTCATTATTGACGGCCGAATCCACTTACCGTGTACTAAACGCACATACATTCTTAATATCATTACTAGGCCCATTCAATGTTCCATTTATGCATAACTCTAGCCTACCTAAAGGAAGGTCTAATCTATTTACAGTGTATAAACGCACGTGCATTCTTTGTCGTTACTAGGCCCATTCAATGTTCATTTATGCATAACCTTTAGCCTACATAACCAGTGTGTTACGTATTCCATTCAGTGTACCAAAACGTACGTGCTTAATTTCTATTATTATTAGGTTGCATATTTTATGTTGTGTTCCATTTTGCATGTATTTGCCCAACGTAAATGAATGCATTACTTGACATTTAAGCGCTTAACCATTTCTCTTATTGGCTAAGCTCCATGTCATCTTAAATAATCGTTATTCACTATAATTACTGTCAATCATTTGTTATTCTCTGTGAACAAATAACTGATTTATTTTCTTAATTAAATACAAAAACAATAAGGTGCTTTTTATAACCTTAACGATATTTGTTTGGGTGTAATCCAAGCTGGTGACCTCGAAACAATTCGTATCACTCAGAAATATTATAGTAGGCCTACTCCATTAGCCACTTTCAACCAGTGATACTGTAGGACATCATAAATTGTTAACCCAGCCTGTCATTATAACAATCAATTTGCATCAATTAATCACTAGCATTAAATTAATCAGCATCACCTCATTCGGCTAAAACTAGGCCCACTATATATGTAACGGAGAGAGAAAGAGAGAAGATGAACAGGTTCACTTACAAGGAAAAGGTAATGCTGAGAAGTAACCTGCATCATAACCTAAATCATCAACAATTATTAACAAACTCACATCTGATTCTCTTTGGAATTGTGTTAAATTTAACTAATTCCTGTACGATACAAGAAATATAACCAAAGCCTCGAACGCTTTTAAGAGTCGTACTTGAATAGAGCGCATTAAAGGTCGCTCCGCACGTGGCATTTAAATATAGAAATTGAACCGGTTTTTTTTTATCCTCAGAAAGGTTTTCCCGCGTACGAGAATTGAGGAAGGGAAGTTTAGAAACTAAATTGTTTTCGAAGGTATTGTGCGTGCTCGAATGGAAGCGATGGAACGTCAGTTATATTTCCCTGAAGATAACAATTCACTGTCGTCTTTTAGAAACTTTAGTTTCGTTGCAACCATACTACTTACAGGGTTAACTCGCATATAGAGGACTTACAACCTCATACGAGTTCCAAACTACGGCCCATCAACGAAAACCCCAAGGAAATGACTTAATATACTATGAACAGTGCATCACGTTTACCAGGTCATTAAAATTATAATTCTTTACTGTAACAATTGTATACGAATATCTTCTGTACTACTTCTCAATAATAAAGAAATTAAACTGAATTCGAAATGATGTTCGATAGACACACTGCAGCAGTTCACATCTGGAGGTCGAACGTTGGTGTGGAGTCCATCTGAGATGTTACACCTTCGGTGTCTTCAACCTACTTTGAAACTTTGAAATGTGTCAGAATAGGTGTCATGATAAAGCGATAAAACAAAAACAAAAATTTGGAAAACCCTCATACGCAAAGATCCTCGACTTTGATAAGTATATTTGAAGAAGATGGAGGTCAGGGTCACAGAACTTTTGTCACAATAGAACAGAGAAGAAGAAGAGGCCTTAAATTTCTTCCTTGGATACCCCAAAGCCGTAGTGCATCGTACTTATAAGTCTCTAGCTCGGAAGCTGAGAACCTGTCGTTCACTACCTCCCTCTAGTGTAAAAGCAATGCAAAAGTTGAAAAACGTTCCAAAAGATATGTGATGCAACAGGGACTAAGGTTTTATTAAAAATCTGAGATTCTCTATGAAACAGAAAAGACTTAAAATGACGAAAGACAATCTATGATGACCACAAGCAGACTAAAATCTGCGAATACAGAACACAGTTAAAGAGAAACCAAATCTATATTATAATAAGAGAGCTGTCCGTCTGTCCGTCTGTCCGTCTGTCCGTCACACTTTCAGAAATTGTGAAAAAAAATTGTGAGAAAAAATTCAGAAATTGTATTACGGGCGGCAATGTGAAGCTCAAGATTTTCATGACTGTTCTTTTCTGTAGTTTAGCAATGGGGGAAGGGTGGGGGTGGGGGTAATGGGGGATGGGTGGGGTAATGGGGAGTGGTGGGGGTAACGGGGGAGGGGGTTAGCCCCAAGTTGCATGAATGGGGGTGAGGAGGTTTTGGGAGATACCAGATTCAGAAATGTTGACACAATGTGAAGCTCAAAATTTTCACGGCTGGGTTCTTTTTTTGTAGTTTAGCCTGTCTAACCGTCAGCGAAGCGGCGGGAACTGTACTAGTTAAAGATGATATTTAAACGATTCACAGTAGTTTACAATTTTACCTGGTACTGTAACACATAATACAATATTCAAATTGAGTAATTAACTCTCATCTACCTGATCGTCTCCATGTAAGACATGCATGCCTCGTTTTATTATAAGACACTTGTCTTAAGCTTGGTTTCAGTTTTACGTCCTTCGCCACCAGAGGGGCTGAGACGGGCAGTAATGTCATAAACGGGGGCAAATAAAACCCCTTTTAAGGGGGAAATAGGTCGAGCCAAATAAATTACGTGCAGCGGACTCGTCACTGCCCACCCATCCCAAATTTCGCAGACTGTCTCGGGACAGTCCAAGACTGGATTGGCTCACTTAAGAAGGACTTTTCTTTTGTACATTTACAAAAAAAGCAGTTATATTGAATAACATTACCTGACGATGCTATGTTATTACATTGTCAAGCAATGTTATGCATGAAATGCCCTCTGTTGGACGAAGGATGTACAAACGAACAACCATCCAACTAATGTATGTGTTACAGTCAAAAGCCGAAATCAGTCAATACCCGTAATGACTGGTCTACACGCGTATTGACTGAGTTCGGCTTTTGACTGTGATGATATTGCACATATTATCAGCTAGGAAAGTCAGAAATTGGCGCAGAGCTCAGGCCAAACTAATGCGTCCCATTACGCTAACTCTTGGGTTGTATTATTAACCAGCACCATCTGAAAACGAACCCCCGACACAGTGTCTTCACTTCGTTTATAGGAAAACGTGTTACTCATTGAGTTCTCCGGACGCTAGCACCAATGTTGTCAACGTCACTCGAAATCATTTCTTCACGGTTGGAACCACCAATGACCACTGTATAACTAAAATAGTTTTCATTTAACCCATCTAAATCCGCAAAACTACAATGAATAAAAGTATCCAAAATGGCGTCGTAATAATAACAATAACACACGAAAACCTGTTATTGAAATAAAGATAGACAGCGTCTATCTCCTCCCAATTTCAGAATTCCTTTACATTACACGTTTGTACACAAGAATTATTATGCGTTTATCTCCCTACAGAAACGCAACGATTAAACGCTGATCGTATTCATAGAAAATCGAATGAAGACAAAAAGAAAGACGGTGTCTTATCTGAAATAAAGTTCACATATATATTTCTCTTCGCAGGAATAAATAATGAGACGTCAATTATAAGGGAGAGAGATAAAATATTGCTTCAATAAAGTGTTTAATGTCAAGGGATTTTATCCTTTGTATTCTCTCTCTCTCTCTCTCTCTCCTCTCTCTCTCTCTCTCTCTCTGTGAACTGCATCTTTTCTCTAATAAATATTAATGTAACGAGAAACCTGAATTGAAAATGAATAGAAAAGCTTGTTATACAGTAACATATGTTTAACCCTTTATGGACGATTGGTACAAATTGGTAACGTTTCAAATACACGCATTCATGACTTAACCTAATAACAAAAATTCCATCGTTAATAATTAATCGGCAGAGTTTTAGCATCGGGCTAACCCCCCCCTTTTAGGGGGTGGGGAATGCTCTTAAAATAGCAACACTATAAAGAATTATTATCTAAATAGGTTTATTTCAAGTTAAGAAAAGCGCGCGCCGAACCCCAGACACACACACACACACACACACACACACAAGGCCCTCGACTTCTGTAATTTTATTACTAAAAAACCCTAACCTAATCTAATCTTACTGCCTTCGAACTCAGAGGTACGTCAAAAGTGGACAGAACACAATTCGAGGTTTAATGTGTCCTGAAAAATGTATAAATAGTAAAATAATAATTAGTAGGAGAATAAAAACCCACTCTAATAGACAGAGTTTATTTCCACGACAGTTTCGACGCCCACTGGCATCCTCCTCGGGTGGATACAGAAACACAAATGAAACAAAACAAGAGGGAAAAAACAGTTCAGGGATCGACCGTTAAGAAATTCGCACCTAGGTTGGATTCCATTCTCTCGAGACAGGAGGGGCATTTTCATTAAGTACATTCGAACAAATTTTAAAACTATCTTCCTGTTCTAAACATACAGATTCTATTATTTTTACATAATTATTACATTTATAATTAAATTTATTACATTTAATATTGCATAATTATTAATTACAGAAATTATAAATTTTATTACATTGGTTATTACATTGTTGTTTATTATACAGAAATTATAAACCGAAAAACGAATGAAAAAAAGGCGATTAGGAAATAATCCAGAGACCATTGAGAAATTCGCACCTAGGTTAGATATCGTTCTCCCGAAACCAGAAGGGCATTTTATTACAGGGTCAGCTTATAACTACATTTCCACAAATTAAAAATATCTTCTTCTTCTATACATACAGATCCTAATGTTTTGACATAATTACTGCATATATTATTTCCACATTAATTACTTCATTATTACATTTACTAAAAGCGAGTAAGGAACATTCCAATCCAGAGACATTTAAGAAATTCACACTTAGGTTCGAACACGTTCCCACGACTCCGTAAGGATTTATTGACCAAGAATCTCATTAAAGGGTCTAACTTATAAGTACCTTCGCACAAATTAAAATTATCTACTTTTCTCTACACACAGATTCTATTATTTTCTTTTGACATAATTATTACATTTATAAAGTACCTTACTTGATTCCCAATCTATAGCATGATTATTTTGGCTAGCGTGATAAAAAATGGCATTTAGTATTACAACTTCTGAAGGCATATTTGTGTTCTTGTTTCATTTGTGTTTCTGTATCCACCCGAGGAGGATGCCAGTGGGCGTCGAAACTGTCGTGGAAATAAACTCTGTCTATTAGAGTGGGTTTTTATTCTCATATTTTGACCTTCACGTAAAAAAGTGAAGTTTTTTGCATTTAATAATTAGTAGATTTGAACCTAACTTCAACTTAACATGACCTGATTTAATTCTTAAATAAAACTCTTTCTCTCTCTCTCTCTCCATATATATATATATATATATATATATATATATATATATATATATATATATATATACACTAGAACGCCCGCTGCGCCTTGCGCAGCAAAGATCCCCTAACACAACCTAAGGGGTAACTGGGTACAGCGAGTGTGTTACTAAACCCTTCCCTGATTTTCCCTTAATGTGAACACTAAATTTGGCTGCAGATTACCCTAGCAGTTTAGGCGTGTATAAACGAACATAAAACAGACAGACAGACGTCATCATCATCATCCTCATCATCATCATATATATATATATACATATATATATATATATATATATATATATATATATATATATATATATATATATATATATATATATATATATTCGCAAAAAAATTAAGTTTAATGTCGCTAAAAATTCCTGAATTCAGAAACTGAAGAGGACAAATTATACTTCGTGTCTGTGACGTATATTAATTATGGTCTTTTCAAATAATCAAACTTAACTCACTAAATTCAGTTTCAGAGACGATCTATTATCCATGCATTTGACTTTTTAAATCAAGGAGATCGTGCGTCGTAAATCTTTTACAGTTAATATGCAAAGTAAACTAAAATAGGCTTTATAACTTCCCAGGTCTGATATATATAATATATATTATATATATATATATATATATATATATATATATATATATATAGGAATAACAATAACAATAGGAACATAATAAGCGAACAAAAAAAAATTTCAACATCGTAGACACGATAAGGCTGCTAAATGTCATCCAACGCATGTAGTTGACACAGCTGCGAACCCCCGAGCCAAACCGCCTCCGGGCAAGAAGCTACCAGAGCAGATAGGCGGAAACGGATCTCTCTCGGAGGACCACAGGGCAACGAAAAAGCGATACCGCAGCAAAACGAACTTGGAATGCACAAGGAGCAACGAAAAACAAAGAAGCTAATATTCAAGCTTAACCAAACCAATCACTCAACAAAGTTTCGTATCTAAAAGGATTTATAGACGAAACAAGGGCGGACATTGCATGCCTCACAGAAACTCATCTTAAGGATTGACAAGGAAATTGTGAAAACTGCGAACATTGTATTGATAAGAAAGAGATAAATATAGAGGGGTTCAACTTACTATGAGCGGATAGAATAACGAGACGTAAAGGTGGTTGTGCTATACTGTATATGTACAGGAAGGTCATATGACAGAGACGATAATAAATAAACCAAACAGCTTTGTGGAACTCCTAGCAGTGAAAATAGAAAAATTAAACGTGATACTGATAGTCATCTATATTCAGACCTCCAAACACTCCAACCGAAAAATTCTCGGAGACCACTGATGATATCAGAAACCTAATAAAGACCATAAACCCTCCATCCCCCAATATAATGATCTGCGGACACTTTACCTTCCCATTTATAAAATACAAAAAGGTGGATAAGAATATATATATATATACCTTATGAACCTTATGTTGTTTCGTGCGTTGGTCTCTCTTCACACGGAGGTCAAGCTGGTGGCCCCGCCTCTAGGTCTGGCCTGGTGGAGGAGCGAGTTGCTTTCTTGCGCTCTCCACCGTACATAGCCAGGCACGCCCGGCTCATCTGGTACTGTCCTGAGCCAGGCATCCAGTCTTTTCTTGAAGACTTCAACTTTGACCCCCGTTACGTTTCTGAGGTCCTTAGGAAGCTGGTTGAAAAGTCTTGGCCCCCTGACAACCAAGCTATTTTCCTTCAGGGTTGAGGAGGTCCCTTGTCGTGCCTTTAATTTGGGAACACTACACATTCTGCCTTTCCTATTTTCCAGTGTTGTTTGAATGGTAATTGGGTTTAGTTTTAGGTTTGGTACCAGTTTTTCGATCATTTTCCATATGTAGATTATGATGTACCTCTCCGGTTTTTAGCAGGGGAATCATTACTGTCCTGTCCCTTCTCTTGAACGTTCTTAGAACCTGTCCGGCGACTCTTTTTGCTTTATTTATCGCTATCTGATTTTGTGTTTCGAATTTCGCATCATCTGTCATTATTATCCCGAGATCAATCGCTTTCATGCTTCTCTGAATTTCCTGTCTATCTGGAGCATAATATGCAGTCTGTTTAAGTTCTTCTTTTCTACCATATCTCAAGAGCTGAAATTTCTCGGCGTTGAATGACATGTTGTTGTCTTCTGACCATTTGTATATTTTGTTCGTGTCCCTCTGCAAGGCCTCCACGTCATGTAAAGGGTGTCAGGAAATGATTGCCCCCCTGTACAGAAGAAACTGAAAGGAATAGAAAAAACAGACAAAACCACGCGAAAGAGCGTTTAATTTTGAATAAAAAACACTTGTTTTAATATCGGGTGTTGCCCCCCCCATTTGCAGCTCTGACGGCCATTAATCGACTGGGGTATGATCCCAGAAGTGTCTCAAAGAGATCGGTATCATGACTCATTTCTTCAAGGACTTCGTTGATCTTTGCAGTCATAATTTCTGTTGAATACCAATTCTGAATGGGTTGTTCCAGCATTAAGGACTCCACCCGATCCTTCATGATGGATCCGACATGTTCACAGACATTAAGATCGGGAGAATTGCCAGGCCATTCATTATTTCCGAAAAAATCAATGTTATTGTCCTTAAGCAGTTGTTGAGTCGCAAGTGCTTTCATACAGGGGGCTTTGTCGTGAAGAAAGGTTGCCTGTTCAACATCCAAAACACACTCGGGGTCTTTCAAAAACGGAATTACATGTTGGGCTAAAATTACATTTCGAAAATAAGGCCCATCCCAACTGGTTCCTCTTGGTTTGATAACCCAGATGAGCTTCCGAATAGAGAACATAATGAAAACACCCACACATGCTGGATTTTTTACTATTTCTCGATACTTCTGGTCGTCTGGGACTTCATCAGGAGTTGTTGCCCAAACCCGATCATTCTGAAAATTTGGTTTTCTGGAGACATAAACGAAGAATTCATCGCTGACAACCAGTGAAGGAAATCGTCTTCCGTCCATTCCTCAAGATAATCACAAAACCATAGCCGATCTTCAATATTAAGATCACTCTTCCGTGGCTTAGCTATTTCATGCCAAGCACTCAAGCCTTGGCGAACTCGAAATTGATGCACAAGTTGCCGATTGACTATCTTACCACGACGGATAAGTATCTCTTTCGCTACCTCAGAGCAGCTCTTCTTTCGGCGCCGTGATGCAGCAAGCACAATGTCTTTCGATTCTTGAGATAATTTCTCCGGTCTTCCTCCTCGAAATTCTGTTTCACAATCTTCAGGATTCTTATTCCAATTCCTTTTGACAAAGTCTTCTGATCTTTTTAATCTCTCAGCCACCCAGTGTCGAGTTATGAAAGTTGCACCAGCTTCCTTTGCTTCACGAAATGTGACAGCTCGAATGCGGTCAAGAACTCGCTTTTTCTCTGAATCGTTCAAAATAGATGATGCCATGGTTTCTGTGGGGAAAAAAATGGTAAGAATTAAAATCACAGGAATAGAATAGAATGGTTTTTATTCAGATTTTAACGCTCTTTCAAGTGGTCTCGCCGGTTTTTATCTATCTCTTCTAGTTTTTGCTCTACAGGGGGGGGGCAATCATTTCCTGACACCCCGACATCGCTGATTTTTCTGCTGATCTTTGTATCGTCTGCAAAGGATGTTACTATACTATTGCTGTTTACTCCGCTGTCTATGTCTGTTAGCATGATAATGAACAGGAGTGGGGCCAGTACTGTCCCTTGTGGTACTGAGCTGCGTACTTCCGATTCTGATGATGATATACCTTGAATTTTGATGACCTGCAGACGATCACTAAGGAAGTTGTAGATCCATTTTCCCACTTTGCCTGTTATTCCCATGTCTTTAATTTTATGTGCTATTATACCATGGTCACATTTATCGAAAGCTTTAGCAAAATCTGTGTATATAACATCGTAGTTGTCATTGCCTTCCAATGCATCTAGGATATTGTTGTAGTGCTCTATTAGTTGTGATAGGCATGATCTACCTGATCGGAATCCATGCTGATTTTCGTTGAATCTTTCCCCATGTCTCCAGGAAATCATAAATTTTCTCTCTAACTATTCTTTCAAATACTTTGGTGAGGTGGGACGTCAATGACACTGGTCTATAGTTCTTTGCTTGAGATCTGTCCCCTCCTTTATATATAGGGACAATGTTTGCTCTTTTCAAGATGCTCGGTATTTCCCCAGTGTCTAGGGATCTTCTCCATATCCAGTATAAAGGTGTAGCTATTTCATTTTTACAGTTTTTAATCAATAATGCGTTCCAATTGTCCGGACCTGCAGCTGAATGTAATTTCACTTTTCCTATAGCTCTCGCTACATCTTCTGGTGTAAACTCAAAGTCTGTTATATACTCTCCTTGCAATTCCTCTTCAAAGAATGCATTTATGTCAGGTGTCGCTTTGTCACTTTTTGGGGTACTGAAAACTGATTCATATTGAGCCCTCAATGTATTAGATATTTCTTTTGGATCGTCGGTTAGTTCATTATTTCCCGTCCTTAAGGGCCCAATAGCGGCGCGCGTTTTTGTTTTCCTTTTTGCATAGCTATAGAAGTATTTTGGATTTTCCTTTATTGCTTCTACTGCCTTTTCCTCTTCCCTCTCTGTATGGTCCTTAATCAGGGCTTGTATTTCCCTATCGATACCCTCCAGTTTTTCTTTTATTGTTTTCCTGTCATTATCTCCGCAGTTTCCTAACTTCGCCTCCACTCTCTTTCTTTTGCGGAATAGTCTTCTCTTTTGCCTTTCTAGCCAGCTCCTCTTTCCTTTTGGCTGTGATTTCGGAGCATATTTTTCTAAAATTCTCAGTGTTTTTTCCTCCAAGGTTGTTAGCATTTCTTCAGTTGTTTTATTCTCGAAAATTGTTCTCCATTCTATTTGGGCCATGTGCGATCTGATTGCTTCCCAATATATATATATATATATATATATACCAGGACAAGTGGAATACAAGAGAAGACCAGGAACAAACAAAAATGTTGAGGGCTCTCACAAATGAGTTTATGCTGACACAGGAGATAACAGAAAACTGCCTATATCTGGTATTCACGAATAACACGAACTTGATTGCTGATATAAAAATAGCCCCAACCATTATCTCAGACCACAACTTAATCGAGATATCAACAAATATGGCGACAACATTAAAAGACAATACACATATTGAGGAAAGAAACAAATTTCGGACCGTTAATTTAAACTCCAAGACTATAAATTGGGAAGCAATCAGATCGCACATGGCCCAAATAGAGTGGAGAACAGTTTTAGAGAATAAAACAACTGAAGAAATGCAAACAACCTTGGAAGAAAAGACGCTGAGAATTTTAGAAAAAATATACTCCGAAATCACAGCCAAAAGGAAAGAGGAGCTGGTTAGAGAGGCAAAAGAGAAGAATATTCCGCAAAAGAAAGAGAGTGGAGGCGAAGTTAGCCAACTGCGAAGATAATGTCAGGAAAGTAATACAAGAAAAACTGGAGGGTATCGACAGGGAAATACAAACTCTGATTAAGAACCATACAGAGAGAGAAGAGCAAAAGGCGGTAGAAGCAATAAAGGAAAATCCAAAATACTTCTATAGCTATTCGAAAAGGAAAACAAAAACGTGCGCCGCCATCGGATCCTTAAGGAAGAGAAATAATGAACTAACAGACGATCTAAAAGAAATATCTGAAACATTGAGAGCCCAGTATGAACCAGTTTTCAGTACCCCAAAAAGTGCATTTTTTGAAGAGAAATTGCAAGGAGAGTGTATAACAGACTTTGATTTTACCCCAGAAGATGTAGCGAGAGCTATAAGACAAATGAAACCACATTCAGCTGCAGGTCCGGACAATTGGAGCGCATTATTGATTAAAAACTGTAAAAATGAAAAAGCTACACCTTTATACTGGATATGGAGAAGATCCCTAGACACTAGGGAAATACGAGCATCTTGAAAAGAGCAAACATTGTCCCTATATATAAAGGAGGGGATAGATCTCAAGCAAAGAACTATAGACCAGTGTCATTGACGTCCCACCTCACCAAAGTATTCGAAAGAATAGTTAGAGAGAAAATGTACGATTTCTTGGAGACACTGGAAAGATTCAACGAAAATCAGCACGGATTCCGATCCGGTAGATCATGCCTATCACAACTAATAGAGCACTATAACAATATCCTAGATGCACTGGAAGGCAATGACAACTACGCTGTCATATACACGGAGTTTGCTAAAGCTTTCGATAAATGTGATCATGGTATAATAGCACATAAAATGAAATATATGTGTAAAAATGAACAATGAATAATTCCTATATAATCTTTATATTCAAATATTCATTTTTACATAAGAACTAAAATCGCATAACGAGAGTTTGGATAAAATTTTGATTTGCTTTCTATTTTTTGCAGTATCACAACCATGCGACCTACCATTTCTATGGTTAAGTCGTATCCATGTTTGTGTCATTGGAGGTTCGTTGTGAGAAGCCAATGTCCCTTAATTTCATTCCCTTAAAGTACAAACAAGACAATCGACGGTTTAGATCGTTTAACATTTCCATCACAATATTACCCATATCTCCATTTTCCATTTATTATAGACTTTATGATAATTAATTATTGTTGTCTTGCATCTAACCGTCATCCCTAAATTTTATTAGATTATGCATACCCATTGCATGTGACATGATTTGAACCCTTGTTTGTACTTCTTTATTCATTTACTTAATTCTTCCTCAAATGTACCCAATTCCTTAATATTTATTGTATACTCGTATAAGTATATATATTTAATTAATAGTTTCACTCACTCTTTGTACAATGGCTATAAACCTTTCATTACTGTATTGCTCTAATTCACCTCTTCTAAATTCTCCCAATAATGACTTGTACTGTACGTACGAATTAAATAACTATGGCGAATTAATTATGAATTGACGTATGGCATAATTTGAAAAACTATAACGTTATAAAGTAACTTAATTCTCTTCACGTTTTCCATACCTTGAATACTGAATCACGTGTTTAGTATGTGGATATCTTTCGTATTCAATGTATGGTAAATTCTTTAATAATAATAAAAACTTCATTCTCTATAAGTCATTATTTATATGTTGTGTCCTGTCTGGTGTTATGTAGTATAAATATTATTATTCGACCATATTCATCCATACATCCATATCTTATCTTGACCGTTATCCTTTATTAATTTTATTACTTATTCATTCATCTACCTATTGTCTACTTATGCCCTATCAACCTATCAGTTCATGTTTACTCGTGTCTGTATTACGCACACAACCTATTGTGTTACGTACCGATATGTGTACAATACTTTGTGCATTCGTACATGTCCCCTGATAGTCATGATTACGTACATGTAAGTGCGTTCACATATATACTTTGTATTTTTTTATTTAATTCCTCGCAAGATATTCGTTCATGCTGACGCAAGTGTTCGAATTCCGCTAACAACAGCAGAAGCGAGAGCTTCTGAGGTGAAAATCTCCTCTCGCTTGTTTCTAATTATAAAACATTATAACATTATATACATTATATATATAGACACTTAAAATGTTAGGAGTATAACACAAAGTACATGGGCACATACGGTATATATATATATATTATAATATTATAATATATATATATATATATATATAGACACTTAAAATGTTAGGAGTATAACACAAAGTACATGGGCACATACGGTATATATATATATATATATTATATATATATATATATGTACCGTATGTGCCCATGTACTTTGTGTTATACTCCTAACATCTTAATTGTCTATAAATATGAAACACTGTAAAAAAACTATAGTTAATTAACTGTAATAATTTAATATAATGTTATTAATGTACTTTAATGAAACTGTAATTAACGATAATAAGCTAATGTGAATTAATTGGTAATTATAATCATAGTTGTAATAAACCAAAATTACAATGTACTCAGTGATGTACTTGGGATTGTACTCAATGTACGACCCGACATTATGTCGCCATTTAGGAATGTACACTCGGCGATATTATTATTATTATTATTATTATTTTTTTTTATTATTATTATTTTTTCGTTGGGATAACTTCTTGATTTGCTTCCTATTTTGCCAAATAATTGGTGACTTGTTCTTTTCAAAATTTCTTAATCATTTTTTTAGATTTAGCTTCATAATGAATCCTGATTGGATCTTTCAATGTTCGCGTTTTGTATGCATTCTCTCTTCGTTGTGGAGGGTGAAGTCGTGTCTTGCCTAAGCATTTAATTGTAGATCTTAAACCTTTAATTTTTGCTCATATGCCTATTTTAGTGTAAAGATGCATAGTTCAATTTCCACTTCTAATTAACTTGGCAGACCCGGAAAACATCAGATCTGAAAATATCCTGTGTATCTGTTTAACCATTGCCACAGCAAAAAAAATTACCTTATTTTCAAATATTGTGCAAAAATAATACAGCCTTTTCAACATTTAATACTAATGATGTTAGCAGATTATGGGTATATAAACCCACAAAATTTCTTCTACTGTATGGTCATTCTGACTATTCTGACTATTCTGATTAGACTGATATAACTTAGTGGCTGAGCATTACTTGTAACATTTTAGCAGTAATTTACAGTAAGAAAAATTATTTATCTTCTCCTTCGAGCCGTGCTCTCTTCAGAGAACTTAGTCATTAAAAATTCCCGATACGTTACAAGAAGAATGAGGGAACCCTCAGGGAAGTTAATAAGCCTCCCAGAATCCTCCGAGCCACTATAGAGGAAGTCGGAGAGTAGTATAGAAGAAACTAATACAAGTAACAAATCCGTTGCTGCCACCTAACCAGAACCCCCGTCGACTTCGAACCAACCCAGGCCATAGACGGAGGGGTTAACATATGGAAATAACAGGCAACGTGGGAAAATGGATCTACAACTTCCTCAGAGATCATCTAAAAGTCGTCAAAATTCAAAGTATATCATCATCAGAATCGGAAGTACGCAGCTCAGTACCACAAGGTACAATACTGGTCCCACTCCTGTTCATTATCATGCTAACAGACACAGACAGTGGAGTAAACAGCAACAGTATAATAACATCCTTTGCAGACGATACAAAGATCAGCAGAAAAATCAGCGATGTAAATGAAGTGGAGACCTTAGCAGAGGGACACGAACAAAATATACAAATGGTCAGAAGACAACAACATGACTTTTAACACCGAGAAATTTCAGCTTTTGAAATATGGTAGAAATGAGGAACTTAAACAGACTGCATATTATGCTTCAGATAGACAGGAAATTCAGGAAAGCACGAAAGCGACCGATCTGGACGTAATAATGACCGATGATGCGAAATTCGAAACACAAAATAAGATAGCGATAAATAAAGCAAAAAGAGTTGCGGGATAGGCACTAAGAACGTTCAGAAGAAGGGACAGGACAATAATGATTCCTCTACTTAGAACACTGATTATACCAAAACTTGAATACTGCTGTCTTGACGTCCCCTTATAAAAAAAAAGAAACTAATAGACTAGAAGAAACTCCTAGAAGAAACTCAGAGACATTTCACAGCCAAGATTGATGGTTACAAAGAGCTCAACTACTGGGGAAAGACTACGTAAACTAATCTGTACTCCCTGGAAAGAAGAAGAGAGAGGTACACACTACACCATAATCTACGAGTACATATGGAAAATGATCGAAAAACTGGTACCAAACCTCAAACTAATCCCAATTACCAATCAAACAACACTGGAAAATAGGAAAGGCAGGATGTGTAGTGTTCCCAAATTAAAGACCCGACAAGGGACCTCTTCAACAGTGAAGGAAAATAGCTTGGTTGTCAGGGAGCCAAGACTTTTTAACCAGCTTCCAAAGAACCTCAGAAACGTTACAGGGGTCAAAGTTGAAGTCTTCAAGAGAAGACTAGATGCCTGGCTCAGGACGGTACCAGATGAGCTGGGTGTACCTGGCTATGTACGGTGGAGAGCGCAAGAAAGCAACTCGCTCCTCCACCAAGTCAGGCCAAGAGGCGGGACCACCAGCTTGACCTTTGTGTGAAGAGACACCAACACACGGAACATCAACGAGGTTAACGAGGTGTGTATATATATATATATATATATATGTGTATATATATATATATATGTGTTATATATACACATCTTACCTCTCATCCTTCTTCTTACACTGTGAAACTTTTTTCTCCATTGGGCTCCTCCGACCACAATCTTACATCTGTTTCCTGTCCTATCGTTCCAATCCAGCCTTTGGATCCTCTCAAGAGGAGGCGCCTTTGACATTTTGGTGCTGCTGATTGGGAGGACCTTAGGCAGTACTTCTGAGATTTCCCATGGAATGATTACTGCTTCCGTGGATGGGGCCCTTCCGAGTGTACTGAGCGTATCACGGAAGTGATTCTCTCGGGCATGGAGGCGTACATTCCATATTCTATTCGTACTGTACTTATGCAAAAAAAAACCTGGGTTTAACTTTACTTGTTCTAATACTATCCGCAACACTATCCTTCCCATCCAACTCTTGACTCTCACTCAGCTTATACTTCTGCCCGGAATCGTGCAAAATCTGTTCTTCGACTCGCCAAAAATTCCTTCATCCGACAAAAATGTGAAAATCTATCCAATTCTAATTTTTCTCGCTCTTTCTGACATCTTACTAAGAACCTCTTCAACAACTTTACTTCCTCTTCTTTCTCTTCTTTTCCATTCCGACGGCTCAGTTGCCATCTCTTCTCCTGACAAAGCTGAACTCTTCGCTCAAACTTTCGTTTCCAACTCAACTATGGATGATTCCGGTACTGTTCCTCTATCTCCTCCTCTGACTTTATTATATCTGAAGTTAGAATCTTTTCTAAAGATCTTTTTTCTGCCCGATCTGGAGTCAACTCTAGGAAGGCGTACGGTCCTGATGGTGTTCCTTCTGTTGTTCTTAAGAACTGTGCTTCAATGCTGACACCCTGCCTAGGCAAACTCTTTCGTCTTTGTTTCTCATCTGGTACTTTTCCTTCCTGCTGGAAGTTCGCTTTAATTCACCCTGTCCCAAGGAAGGGTGACCGCTCTTAACCTCCAACTATCGTCCAATTGCTTTAATTTCTTGCCTTTCTAAAGTTTTGAATCTATCCTTTATAGGAAGATTCTTAAACACTTCTCTTCTCATACAATCTTCTTTCAGATCGTCAGTATGGATTCCGCAAAGGACGCTTGACTGGCGATATTCCTGCATATCTCTCTGACACTTGGTCATCCTCCTTTCTGGATTTCGGTGAAACTTTTGCTATTGCGCTAGACATATCGAAAGCTTTTGATAGAGTTTGGCACAAATCTTTAATTTCCAAACTGCCCTCCTCCGGTTTCTATCCTTCTATCTGTGCCTTCATCTCTAATTTCCTCTCTGGCCGAGCTATAGCTGCGGTTGTAGATGGCCACTGTTCTTTCCCTAAAGCTATCAACAGTGGTGTTCTTCAGGGTTCTGTCCTGTTACCTACTCTTTTCCTTTTATTTATTAATGATCTTTTAATTCGCACTTCCTGTCCTATTCACTCCTATGCCGATGATTCCACTCTTCACTTCTCCACCCGCTTCACAAAGCGTCTCTGCCAATAGTCACTCCATGATTCGCGTAAGACAGCAATGGAACATCTGACCTCTAATCTTTCTGCTCTCTCTGACTGGGACAGAGAAAACCTTGTGGCTTTCAATGCCTCAAAAACTCAGTTCCTCCATCTGTCTACTCGTCACAATCTTCCACACGACTATCCCCTTACCTTCAACAACATACAACTCAATCTTTCCTCTTTTCTTAACATTCTTGATGTTTCCTTTGCTCGTGATCTTTTCTGGAAAGATCACATATACTCTTTTTCTAAAACAGCTTCTAAAAGGCTAGGTGTGCTGTACCGCCTCCGCAGTTTCTTCATCCCTGCTCAGCTGCTGTCTCTGTACAGGAGTCTCGTCCGCCCCTTTACGGAGTATGCTTCTCATGTATGGAGTGGCTGAACCCACACAGCAATATTTGACTGGATGGAATCAAAGGCTTTTCGTCTCGTCAATTCCCCGCCTCTTACTGACTGCCTTCAATCTCTCTCTTTTCGCCGCAATGTTGCCTCTCACTCTCTCTCTCTTTACTATCGCTATTATAACGGACATTGCTCTTCTGAACTCTCTAATTGCATGCCTCCTCTTTTAAGGAGAGCATGCAGCACCAGACTTTCTACGCATTCTCATTCTTTTTCTGTCCACCTATCTAATGCAGGGGTGGCCAACCTTTCCAAGTGATGGGCCAACAAATTGGTCAGTAATTTTCAGAGTGCCATTTTTTATGAAATCTAGACTAGAATAATAAGGTTCAAGTACACTGAAATTTTTATTGAAATACAAACACACACACACACACACACATATATATATATATATATATATATATATATATATATATATATATATATATCTCTCAACGTAAAGAACGACGCTTGTATAGAAGAATATTCCGCGCAAGATGAGGAGGGAGAACGAACAAATGAAAAAAATGAGGTAACCACCCGGGAATCGAACCCGGGATCTTCCGATTGCCGGTCAGATATGATAACCACTACACAATGGTCCTCACTCGATCAGAAGTCGTAATTCTCCTACATACGCGCAGAAACCAATGCCCCGAGGTGGACACCTTCCGCATGCCGAACATATATATATACATTTCAACTGCAAAGAACACGCAGTATAATTAACGTAAAGAACGACGCTTGTATAGAAGAATATTCCGGAATATTACGCGGAATATTCTTCTATACAAGCGTCGTTCTTTACGTTAATTATACTTCGTGTTCTTTGCAGTTGAAATGTATATATATGTGCGGCATGCGGAAGGTGCCCCCCTCGGGGCATTGGTTTCTGCGCGTATGTAGGAGAATTACGACTTCTGATCGAGTGAGGACCATGGTGTAGTGGTTATCATATCTGACCGGCAATCGGAAGATCCTGGGTTCGATTCCTGGGTGGTTACCTCATTTTTTCATTTGTTCTTTCTCCCTCCTCATCTTGCGCGGAATATTCTTCTATACAAGTGTCGTTCTTTACGTTAATTATACTGCGTGTTCATTGCAGTTGAAATGTATATATATATATATATATGCTCAAACAATAATAGAAGTAATATAATCGTTCAAAAAATCGAACCCTGAAAAACTAGAAAATTCAAACATTGAAAAAAAACGTTATTTTCTACATTAGCTGAACTTTAGTGTGATTTTTTAGCCTGTTTTGAGCGTCGGATAAAGCTGATCGGTACTTATTCTTAATAAAATTCATTAAGGAAAATGCTTGTTCGCAGACGTAAGTGGATCCAAATTTTCCACCCGATGGCGGCGGGCAACCCTAACAGCCTTGGTGGCCATTTATTGGCCCGTGGGCAAGGGGTTGGCCACCTCTAATCTAATGCAAGGGTTAATTAGTATTTTCAGTCTTTCATCCACTCAACCGGAGAACTTTGGAACAATCTTCCTCAATTCATCTTTCCCCCTGTCTATGACCTCCAGTCTTTCAAGCGCGGTGTGTCTGGGCATCTCGGAAGCCCTGGACCTTGATTTTGGGTCTCTTCTTCTTTTATAGGGGTGCGCTTTTGAGGACATTCGCCCTAGGTCCCTCGTTCCTGCATAAAAAAATAAAAAATATATGTAAAAACAGTATATGAGGCCCTCCCAGGAAGAAGTGGCTAAGCGACAAAAGTAGAAAAAATATAAAAACTCGGTTAAAGTTGTACCAATTTGAAAGTGCCATAACTTTTAAACGAAATATCTTCAAAAGTTCAAAAATTATGGCAACTTTCAAATTGGTACAACTTTAACTGCGATTTGTTTTATTTGTTTTTTGTTTTTCTTTTTAATTTTGTCGCTTAGCCACTTCTTCCTAGAAGGGCCTTATATGAGGAGACAATTTATTAATATTCGCAGTACAATTGTCGATAGTTCACGTATCGTCGTTATAAAGTATTAGAAATAATAATTTTATTGAAACTATGGTAATATTTTAATGTTTCAACCAACTCCTATTCGCCTTTTTTCTTTAACTCTTCGAGGCGAACTGCGTAGAAATCGTTTGCAAATGTCACTGCCGATCCTATCCCATTCCTTATTTATTTTTTATGTTGGTCAGATTTCGATGAACACTTGTAGTTTTGAGAATCTCCCCCCCCCCCTTTTCCCTTTTAGAATCCCCCATAAATATTCAGTAGGATTCACGTCTGGAGACAGATGATGAATGCCAACTTTTGCTGACACGCGATGTAAGGCATGAAAAATAGTGTCATATTTTATGGACTCTAGAATTTGCCGATGTAGGACTTCAAGACGTTTCCTGTTATGTCTGTAAAGGTTTCAGAGTTTATTCGGCCTTAGAATAAAAACGGTTTTCCAACGCCTGATCAGTACATGCATCGCCAGACCATGATACTGCCTCTTCCAAATTTGACTGTCGAGACAATACATCTATTATTGTAGGTTTCTTATTCTTACGAAAGTCGAACCTGAGGCTTCAGAACCCTGCAAATTAAAAATAGAGTTATTGAATATCAATAGTAACCGCTTATTGAACATAAAATTTAAAGCTGTCTACTACTTTTGGCTGGCTCTCTCTCTCTCTCTCTCTCTCTCTCTCTCTCTCCTCTCTCTCTCTCTCTCTCTCTCTCTCTCGTGTGGTGTGGGGGTGGGCGCAATTGTAGAGCTAGCTTATATATATTCTCCTTCCTGTCAAATTTCCTTGGCTACTTTTCCAGGGGTCAAGGTATTTTTTCAACCTTTTTCCGTACCCGCCTCTGGCGGGGAGGGAGCGGAGGATGGGGAGAGAGCCTCATGCTTTTCTATCCAGTTTTCTACTACTGATAAAATAGTTGAAAAATAAACAGTTTAATGACAGGAACTTCCGCGAGTGGACCGAAAGGTCTTTGAGGCTTCTACTTGTACTTGTAATGCCTTGTAACTCTCTCTCTCTCTCTCTCTCTCTCCTCTCTCTCTCTATATATATATATATATATATATATATATATATATATATATATATATATATACCCTCATCATTATGGATACACAAGCTTCCATTTTGATAGAGAAACCTACAATCACTGAGTTATGGGTTAATTGTATTTTATGAGGTTGTTTTTCTTCATTCGTAACAGCAAAGGTTATGCGACGGAAAGAACAACACTACAACAGCCTTACGTGAGATCCGCACCACCTACAAATCACTACTTCATATGAACGCAAAGAACAGTCACTCACCCAACTACTGATGAGAACCAACATTGCTTAACCTCGCTGATCTAACGGGAAGCGGTGTAGCGACGTGGCCGCGAATTATAGATGAAAGGTATGCATTTTACCACAATTCAAGGAAATATTGTTATAACATTATAAATATCGCTAAAATTAAATTTTGGTCTACAACACAACACAGGATGTTAAAAAGAGTTGTATTTTTGCCAATGAAAGGTTGAATTGACCTTTGAAATATCCACAACTACTTTAAAATTCCGTTCATAACTTTGAAGGCACCTTCATGATCGATATTTTTCTGTAAAACTTGGGAAGCCTTTCTCAACAAAGGCATATATATATATATATATATATATATATATATATACTGTTCGAAGTTTGTGTGAGTGACATGAATAAGTAAATTAATTATCTCATTTTCCAAATCAAATTTAAAAATCTACAATATATACGTATATTATTACTGACATTGGTATGTTCACTGACATATATATATATATGCAACCCACAAGGAAAAAGAAAAATGATTCCAAGGTCTTTCGTGTATTCAGAAATACACCTCGTCAGGGAATGAAGGGAGAAGGCGAGATAACAAAAATATATACAGCGGGACGAAAACAAAAAGATTAGCACATACTAATTAACAAGAGTTAATGAGAGACAGAAGGAATTTTAACAGGATATTGTCAATTTTATACATTCCCGCACTGTTATTGAAATTATTTTTAAAATGGATAAATGCACGTTCTAGAATATTCCTTTCAGTTATATCTCTGTTTTTAACGAGCGCTTTAGAACTATCGCACTTGATGTATGATTACATCTATACATATGGTTAAACAATGCATTAGAATTATTTGCTGTTCTACACGCATATTTATGCTGTTTTACCCTAATACCTAACGTTTTACCCGTTTGGCCTATACAGGGTGTTTCAGGTTGAAAGGTCAATACTTCGGGAGGTGATGGTATCGGTCATTGTGAGAAAAAAGTTCATATGAACATGTGTCTAATTCTGAATGGTTACGGAGATAGAGCTGTTTGAATCTACAAATCCAAAAGCATTGTTAATGGTAATCAAGAAAGAGAAACCAATTACTGTTTCTAACATTTAATGTTTAAACATTGGCATTTTGAATGGTATCAGATACAGAAATAACAGATTTGTTACAGTTTACAATACGTTTTCGAAAATCTCACTGTCGACCTCAATGCACTTTGCAGCTCGTGTGCGAAGATCGCGTGTTGTTCGTCTGAGTTGATCTTGACGTTCCTTTATGCGGGCAGCAGCATCCAAAATGCGCGCGAGCAATTCGTCTCGTGTATCCACTTTTCTTTTGTAAACTTGACTTTTCATCCACCCCCACAAACAATAATCTAACGGAGAGAGGTCTGGAGACCTTGGTGGCCATTGAATGGGACCATCGCTGGGGGAGGAAGAGCTGCGCGCGCATCAGATTCAAACAGCTCTATCTCCGTAACCATTCAGAATTAGACACATGTTCATAGGAACTTTTTTTCTCACAATGACCGACACTATCACCTCCCGAAGTATTGACCTTTCCTCCTGAAACACCCTGTATATACTGAGTTACATTGTGTACATCCGATCGAAAACACAACCAACCACATTATCCGGGCTATTCTTTATTAGGCGTGATTTAACAGTATTATTATACTTAAAGACTACATTGATGCCAATTGCTTTAAGTAAAGTCGGAAGATATTGAAAATTAACATTGTAACTTAATAGATGGGATTAAATTGTTAAGCCTACCAAGAAATAAGTCAACATCCAAATTGCCTACGATTGTTAATTTTAACCTTATTTGGTACAGGTATATAAATGATATTTATGCTTTTGGCCTAATAATTTGGATGTTGATTTATTTCTTGGTAGGTTCAACAATTTAGTCCCATCTATTAAGTTCACGGTTGAAAAAGAAAATGATGGAAGCTTATCTTTTCTGGATCTAAAAATTTGGAGATGCTCTAATCAGTTCTAATTTGAAGTTTATCGTAAGCCTACTAATAATAACTCTTATGTGCATTTTTATTCTGACCATCATCCCTTGATTAAATCTTCTATTTTCTCTGCTATGTTTCTTAGAGCATTGAGAGTTGTCAGTCCTGAATTTTTAGATTCCGAGTTGTGCAATATCATGAATATTGGTACTAAATTATGTTATCCTATTTCATTTTTAGATAACTGCCTTAGGAAAGCCAAGAATAGGTATTATAATAATGTAACTGTAAAGGAATTTGAGCATAAAAATATCCTTAGCCTACCTTACTATGTTAATTTTCAATATCTTCCGACTTTACTTAAAGCAATTGGCATCAATGTAGTCTTTAAGAATAATAATACTGTTAAATCACGCCTAATAAAGAACAGCCGGAATAATGTTGTTGGTTGTGTGTATTCGATCGGACGTACACAATGTAACTCAGTATATATAGGCCAAACGGGTAAAACGTTAGATATTAGGGTAAAACAGCATAAATATGCGTGTAAAACAGTTAATAATTCTAATGCATTGTTTAACCATATGTATAGATGCAATCATAGCATCAAGTGGGATAACTCTAAAGCGCTCGTTAAAAACAGAGATATAACTGAAGGGATATTCAACAGGGTGAGTCAAAAGTCTCCATACATAGGCAAAATGGTCATGGTAAATAAATGATTATTTTTTTTATTTTTTTGCAGGTAATGTGCTGAGATGCCTTTGTCCCAAGAAGAGCGTATAAAGATCATTCTTCTGGCAGGATCAGGAAGCTGTCGCAAGGTTGCCGAGGATTTTAACAGGAGACACGCCCCCGGCACCCACATCACACACGACACCGTTGCCAAACTCATTGAGAAGTTCAAGAAGACTGGAAGTGTTACAGACCAACCGAGAAGTGGCCGTCCACGAACAGCCACCGATGAAGGCATAGCGACCATGGTGCTGGCAGCGTTCGCAAAGAGTCCCCAAAAAAGCACTCGACGGATGTCTGCAGAATGCGGTGTCAGCCAAAGGAGTATCGTCCGCATTATGAAAGCACAAATGGCATCCATACAAAATGCAAATGTTGCAGTATCTTAGCGAAGACGACCCGGACAGGCGGCTGGAATTCTGTGAATGGGCAAGAACAAAAGTGGACGAAGACACGGAGTTCTCGGCTGGCATCCTGTTTTCAGATGAAGCCAACTTTTATGTTCATGGAGAGGTTAATCGTCAAAATGTACGTTAGTGGAATGATGACAACCCTCACTGGATGAGTCCCTCAAAGACGCAAGGCGCTGGAAAAGTGATGGTGTGGTGCGGGATATGGGGCATGGGGCAACACAATTGTTGGCCCTTTTTTCATTGACACCAATCTGAATGCCGAAATGTATCTAAACATGCTGCAAGACACAGTCATGCCGTCCCTGCTGAACGAAGACGGGGGATTTCCAGCGTACTTTCAGCAAGACGGGGCGCCACCCCATTACGGTATATGCGTGCGCCAGTGGCTGGATCAGCAGTTTCCGGGTCACTGGATCGGCCGCCGTGGTCCCGTGGAGTGGCCTCCGAAGTCCCCAGACCTCACCCCCCTTGATTTTTACTTGTGGGGGCACTTGAAGGCCATGGTGTACCAGGTGAAAATACAAAACACGGACCACCTAAAGGAACACATTCGTGATGCGTGTGCACGCATAACACCAGACGTGTTAACGCGCGTTTGCCATGATTGGGAGGAACGCATCCGTATGTGCATTCAGTGTAATGGTGCCCACATAGAGCATATTTTGTGACTTATAAGTGATTGCATAATAAAGTCACCATTTTGCCTATGTATGGAGACTTTTGACTCACCCTAATTTCAATAACAGTGGGGGAATGTATAAAATTGCCAAATCCTGTTAAAATTCCTTCTGCCTCTCATTAACTCTTGTTAATTATGTGCTAATCTTTTTGTTTCCGTCCCGCTGTATATATTTTTGTCATCTCGCCTTCTTCCTTCATTCCCTGACAAGGTGTATTTCTGAATACACGAAAGGTCTTGGAGTCATTTTTCTTTTTCCTTGTGGATTTGCATCATTCATTCATTTCACGTGTGTTTATTTGTGAAATTCATCCCATATATATATATATATATAATATATATATATATATATATATATATATATATATATATATATAACTTATATATATAATATATATATAATATATATATATATATATATATATATATATATATATATATATATATATGGGATGAATTTCACAAATAAACACATGTGAAATAAATGAATGATGCAAATCCACAAGGAAAAAGAAAAATGTGTGTGTGTGTGTGTGTGTGTGTGTATTATGTTACATTCAATGTCTAAAATCAGGCAATTTGTAAAATGACTGAAATTTTAGGCACTGTGTCAAATTGATGATACATACAAAACCTAACCTAACCTAACCTAACCTAAACTTTCTGGTAATGCTGCATATGCATGCCCACTGGTATTTCCCAATATGCTGCCTAAAAATTCATTAGGTTAGGTTAGGTTAGGTTATGTGTGTATCATCAATTTGACACAGTGCCTAAAATTTCTGTCAATTTACAAAATTGCCTGATTTTAGACGCTGACTGTAATATATATATATATATATATATATATATATAGATATATATATAATATATATTATATATATATTATATATATATATATATATATATATCGTAGAGAATTTAAGGATCGACATTTAAGGATGAAAAACTAATCAACGTACATGTCAGTATTATGAAGAAACGTTTGTGTATGAAATCTTCATAATCTTCATAAGTCGCTTCATCATATATATATATATATATATATATATTATATATATTATAATAGAGAGAGAGAGAGAGAGAGAGAGAGGAGAGAGAGAGGAGAGAGAGAGAGAGAGAGAGAGAGAGGCTTGTAGGCGAAAACCGCAGTTTAATAAGGAACATACATATAATATAATATCTATACAGTGTTTGAAATGTATATTTGGCGGAGAATTTGGTGGTGGTGTATGGAATTGCCAGTATGGATTGTTACGAAAAAAGTTCGCGAGAAAAGTTAACGAAAATAACAAAAAACAATTCTTACCTTGTCAAAATTATTTGTATATTTTAAGTTGCTTGAAGCTTTACAATTTATCCGCTGCATTTAACTTCTCTTCAATTCTTGGCCCCTTTTTTTTTGTTATAACCCATCTCTCCATGGTTATGAATTGTTAACATTTATTGCAACGCATTCGCTTGCCCGAAACATCGATTGTCGATTAGCTTAAACAATTATTCTAATAATGTCTTCGATTCTTACAATTTATTCTCGACTTAGACTTTACTTCCTATAATTTAGTTTCTCTTCAACTCCTTATTTTTTCATATATCCTCTGAAATGAGGCTAAGGAACGCGGTGAAATAAGTAAAGAAAAGAAATTTGATGGTATTGTACAGCTCTGAAACAAAAACAAAAAAAGGCGTAGCCCGCAATTAATGTACGTCTTATAAAAGTAAATTTCCAAAGGATTTTGTTTACATCAAACGTTCACAATCTTGATCGAAGAACAAACTTGGATATTTTGTAGTATCTTTTAGATCAAAAACGTGAACTTTATGAATTTCACACACTTGGCAGACGATAACAACCCAAAATTCTTCTAAGAGTTTTATTAGTTTACCAGTTAATTAAACAATTTCTTGGTACTTTCCTGTTAACCCGGACCCCAGGATATCCTCGCTTTTACGGTCCTAAATTCTAACTAATAATGTGAGTCCGAAATTACATAAAAACAAATTATATATATATATATATATATATATATATATATATATATATATATATATATATATATATATATATATATATGTATTCATTATATTGATGATTGGTTAGGTTAAGTTGTAATATTTTCGTTAGTTTTAACAAAAATATCACGACTAAACCTAACCAATTGTTGGGGTCCGGGATGACAGGAAAGTACCCAATTCTTTACTGTAACTTCATTTAATCTTAAAAAAGATTAAAAGCTCCGTTAAGTTGTTAAGTTTCAAAAGACTTTAAGTTAATAAATTTTAAAGGTTAAAAACTATGGTGTCATTCCATTCAATGTGATTCCTATTTTCATTCGACTTCCAAGAGTAGGGAACCCATAAGTGAGAATCTCTCAATAGAGGCAATGGATCACCTGAAGATCACGGCCCCCCCCAGTATTCGTTAATTACCCTTATAAGGCTAACTAACGAAAATATCACGACTTAACCTAACCAATCGTTAGGTCAACTGTGCGCCCTTGACGATTGGTTAGGTTAAGTCGTGATATTTTCGTTAGTTAGCCTTATAAGGCTAACTAAAGAAAGCTGGGGGCCCTGATCTTCAGGTGATCCGAGGCAATTCTCACCTGATCTTCAGGTGATCCGAGGCAATTCTCAAATCGATTAAGTAAGATTAGGAAATATTAGCTATTGTTATTTGGCGCCTTTACCGCAAATGCAAATTCTTTTTCAAATCAAGAAACTCTTTTCCTCAACGGTGAATTTCTCACTTTGCACATTCTCAATTGCAGACTCGGAATGAGAATGGGAAATGAACCAAAATTTCACTACTCATTTCAAGAGACACAAATGAAACAGTTCTACAATACCTTCAAATAAGGTTTGACGCAGTGAATTGTTAGGTATTATTGGGTCTAATAGTGATAATAAGAATGTCTAGGTCCTATGGCGAATGAAACCTACAACTTTACGTGGGACCCGAATCACACTGCCCCACCGAGGAAGACCTAGGGGAAGCGCCTTAGTCGATGAGATCTGAAGGTCCGGGCCTGTTTTATTTGGAATTGTAAGTTAAATTTTCAAAAAATCAAAAGGAAATTTGCAATTTTTATTTTCTTTGTATTTAACAAATTTGTGAAGTTTCACGAAGATCAGTGAGTTTCCCTTCCATCTTATTTAGGTGAAGTTATCACTCTTAAAATGAATTCAGACACTTGGCACTTGGTATTTGGCACTGTTTTTCTTTTATTAACTTGCTATTCCGTCAAATTCATTAATTTATATTAAATAAAGTAACTAAGCGACATTATTAAAACAGCAAAAAGTCCACAAAACATCACATGGTGAACCGCGATTGTTTATCACTGGTTTGGATCATTAGATTTAAACCGGCCGGACTAGAAATGCCCACTGCCGTTAGATGTCAGTTGATGCTAAATTTCACAAAATCAGACAGCATTAACTTAAGATAAACATAATTTTTATAATTGTCTTGCTATTTTATACAATCGTACATTACATTTACTTAATGATCAAAATTACGTTCCATAGATGAGCATTTTATTGATCATAAGATCCGTAAATTGTCCTTAATTCGAGGCTAGACTTATACAAGTATGGTAGTAAAAGATCCCCGTAAACTACTTACGTTTAAGGAATTAAAAACTACGTTAATTAATGTAAAAATAATTAATTGAATTTGAATTTGAATTGAATTGAATAATCTTTATTAATAATAAAATAAATATGGTACTTACGTATTAACTAGGGTGGGGGGGCCACCACATATTGATGACTGGTTAGGTTAAGTTGTAATATTTTCGTTAGTTGAAAATTTCTAATACATCATATTTTTTAAATAGCAATATTTTTTTAAATATTTACAATGATTTATATTTCAAATATTTACAATGATTTATATTTCAAATATTTACAATGATTTATATTTCAAATATTTACAATGATTAATACATGTTACACATTAGAAACAACATTTGTTTCTGGAAGCCAAAATCCCAAATTTTCATCATGAATAAGCCTAAAAAAATTATTTTTTTTCAGAAAATTGTATAAAAAAATATTTAAAAAAATATTGCTATTTAAAAAATATGATGTATTAGAAATTTTCAACTAACGAAAATATTACAACTTAACCTAACCAATCATCAATATGTGGTGGCCCCCCGTTAATACTAAGTACCATAAATATAATTTAGTGATCAATAAGGCTAAGGCTAGCCTTAGAGTGGATCTTAGGGTCTTTGTTAGCCTTAGCTTCTGTTGATCTGTAGATAATAATAATAATAATAAAATAAATACAATTTTAGTGATCATAAAACTTGAGGTAATTAAATTTAGGTTAAGTTCGACTACGTACGTTTATTATTATTATTATTATTATTATTATTATTATTATCATCATTATTAGCATAATTCACTTAACATTAACTATACTGTATAATCGTACAGGGATGTGGTTCACAGCCAACAAGCAGATCTTATACAATGTTACAAATACATTATAATTATTGAGATAAAACGAGATTAATTAACTAAAAATTACGCTTAAATTAACACCGCATATGTACAGTTTCGGAAAAAAGTTCGCCTAGAAATATAAACTGTCTAAAAAGCATAAAAAATTACTAAGCAATAATGACTGGGTTCTGTTTTTAAAATTTTATTGTCACTATAAAGAATAAACTATGCTTCCTCCCTTCCTACCTCCTTCCCCCCCCCAAATATATGTATACAGGGCGTCCCAAAAAAATGTATACACACTTTAACAGCTGATAGCTCAATTGATGTTTCTTTCTTTCCAAGTTAAACCCATTAGAATTAATAATGGCAGTCAGACTAAGCTTTGAACAAAGGAAATTCATTCTAAAATGCTACTGGAAGTGTGAAAACGCAGTTGAAGTGCAAAGACAGTTTAGGAGGGAGTTTCAAACAGATCCACCAACGCGACTTACCATCACTCGAATTGAGATAAGTTTGAAGCCGATGGAACTGTTCAGAATGTCCACAAGAAGCGTTCCGGAAGACCACGGACATCGACAAGCCCCACAAAGCAAGAAAGAGTACTGGAAACGTATCACCAAAGTCCAAGAAAATCTGTGCGGCAAGTGAGTCGTGAGGTAGGAATTTCAGAATCGTCTGTCCAACGCATTTTGAGCGCTGTCAATGGAAAAGTTACATTCCAAGATTAGTCCATGCTATTAATGAAGATGATCCGGACCGAAGAGTGGAGTATTGCGAGTGGTACTTGGCACGATGTGGATGTGGATTGGACGAAGGGGTTTCGTAGAATACCCTCCGCGTTCACCAGACCTCACACCACTAGACTTTTTTTTATGGGATACTTAAAAGACAAAGTCTACGCTATAAAACCTGCAACAGTCGCTGAATTGAGAGCAGCCATTGAACGAGAATGCACACAAATACCAAACGAAATGTTTCGTGATGTTTGCGATTCCATTGCTTCTCGTTATCAGCAGTGCCTGGACCAGAACGGACGTCAGTTTGAAAACAGGCGTTGACAAAACAATTAAATAATGTCTGTAGATTCTATTACATTTTGAAAATGAAATGTATTTTAATAAACACTGCCTTTATAAGTATTTAAAGTGTGTATACATTTTTTTGGGACGCCCTGTATATGGGATGAATTTCACAATAAACACGTGAAATGAATGAATGCTGCAAACCCACAAGGAAAAAGAAAAACGATTCCAAAGGCAAGGCCTTTCGTGTAGCTCTGAATACACGAAAGGCCTTGGAATCGTTTTTCTTTTTCCTTGTGGGTTTGCAGCATTATATATATATATATATATATATATTATATATATATATACAGGTGTCCCATAAGTCCGGCATCATAGGAAAAAAATTTTAAAAAAGCAAAACAAACGCTTTTATTTACAGAACGTGCTCAATATGTCCACCATTGTTTTCAATACACAAATTCAGACGTGATACCCAGTCAGCAAGCACACGGTGAATGATGTCAGGAGTAATGGTGTTACATGCCCCAATAATGCGCTGCCGCAAATGTTCAACACTCCTAATTTTCTCTGCGTATACCAGCGCTTCCAAGTGGCCCCAGAGATAAAAATTTAGTGGCGTGAGATCCGGGCTTCTAGCTGGCCATTCCACAGGCCCTCGACGTCCTATCCAATGACCAGGGAATTGTTGGTACAGGTATTCCCTTACTTCGGTGTTGTAATGTGCAGGAGCGCCGTCTTGCTGGAACCATGTTGGGAAATTTCCTTCTTCGTTCAAGACACTGGGAAATGCTTCTTCCTTGAGCATACGTAGTGCCTCCAGTGACATGTTCATCGAAAAAGAGGGGGCCTATGATGCGATCCTTCCAAATGCCACACCATACCATCACCCGAGATGCACCTTGTTCCTTTGAAGAGGTATACCAGTGAGGGTTGTTTTGAGACCAGTAGCGGGTGTTCTGTCGATTTACCTCACCATTTCCATAAAAAACAGCCTCGTCACTGAACAGAATGGTGGATGGGAAATTGGCATCCCGAGCATAAGAAAAATATGAATTATGGTTTGTAGAAATAAAAAAATATGAATTTCTCCTATGATGCCGGACTTATGGGACACCCTGTATATTACCAATTAATAATTTCTTAGTATTTTTAGAAATTTCGTGTTTGTAAGCGACTTATTTCATAAAATGCAATTATTTGAATACAAGTATTATCACACGACGTTTTAATCTTACACCATGTATTAATAAACCAAGATCATTTAGATCTTTGGTCTCGTCTATTACCTACAGCGAAGAACAGTAAATGGTTCGATCCTTTAAGGACGACTGTTACGAAATAGTAAGGTTTCACATAAGTGCATACGTAAGATGAGCCTACAAAATATTCCGTCCATATATAATTAACATTAGTTATTATAAATAGCAAGATAATCCCTCGCAATGACGCTCTTATTACCAGCTCCCTAAATAAGTAACAGAGACCCTATTTTAATTATTTAAGTTGATATTTGAAGTCGTTAAAATTATGTTATTTAAAACAGTTTACCTGAATTTATTGTTAAATTAACATTGAGTTAATATTGCTTCTTATTTAATTTGGTCGCTCTGGTTCTGAAAATATTGTAATATTTTATAAAATTTACATTTTTCTCTGTTATGAATAAGTTACTCAATTATAATGATGATAACCAGTCAGAAGGGTCAGAAACTGGCATAGTGCCAGGCCAGATGAATGCGGACCATTGCACTAACTCCTGGATTATTTATTAACCAGTATCATCGGGAATCGAACCTCCGATCTTAATGTTTGCACTTCGCTTATGCTTATAGGAAAACCGGGTTATACTCACTGAGCCGCCACCACGGGCGCTGGCTTTTAAAACAGGCACTCAAATCTAATACAATTGGGTGTTACTGTCAATTTTTTTTTAATCTAAAATGATCCTGTTGAGTTCCTCCAGTTACTGTCTATTCGACACGATCACTGCTAATTAGCCAAACTTTATAGTTTTATAACAAAGAACTTAATATATTTACAGTCGTCTCAAAAAGTCCTGTCCTGAGACTCCGGTGCTCTTGTAGATAATTATCGATAAGAAACAGGGAGTTTCAAGGCAGGAGTTTTTTAATCGACTGTACAAACTCGCAGTATAAACCTATATGTCGGTAGTAATGAAGAGCCAGAGAAGGAGATGGAGTGAAAATCGAAAGTGTTTTAGACCGGCCCGTTTATTTTCGTTCAACGAACCTTTCAAAGATAATTCGGATTTATTGTTTAAGTCTACATGCGGGGGTTCGAATGTCGTAACCTAAATTTCAGTGAGAGAGGCAAATTTTTAACAGACTAACACCATTCTTTCGACCTGACATTTAATCGACAAGTTATTGTGGGTTATTGATTAAGTTAGGTTAGGTTACATTAGGTCTAACTAGGTTATATTAGGTTACGTTAGGCTAAGTTAGATTAAGTTAGTTTCTTAGAATGTCGATAATATGCCTCGCTGACCAAGTTAGTTGGTTAGGTATAGGTCCGATTTCAACAAAGGGTGCTACTGTAGTATGCGGTCTACCTACGATTCGGCGGTCTACCTTTTAATTATAGCTTCTTATCTTCTATTATTTTATTATTAGGTTAATTGTACGCCCTTGACGATTGGTTAGGTTAAGTCGTGATATTTTCGTTAAAACTAACAAAAATATCACGACTTAACCTAACCAATCATCAAGGGCGTACTGTAGTATGCGGTCTACCGTTAAGTATGCGGTAATAGTATGTTTAACTTCTTTAATAATTCCTTAATTGTGTAAATTAAATTATAATTCCTTTCAATTCATTTTCAATTCCTTTTAAATATTTTGAACGGTAGACCGCATACTACAGTAGAAACTTAACGGTAGACCGCATACTACAGTAGAAACTTAACGGTAGACCGCATACTACAGTAGCACCCAACAAAGTCTGTACAGAAAAAAAATACAAAAACCCTTTATAACTAAATTAATCACTCTGGGGTGGACTCAGCACAACAATGTGTGTGTGTGTGTGTGTGTGTGCGCGCACGCGTGTGTGGTCTGCGAAGCTACAAAGTTTGCTAGAAGAAACTTTTTAATTCCTTAAGAAATTAAATGTTTTCAGTTCTGATCTCGTATTTCCTCTTTCTTCACAAGCAATGGCAGATCATTCATATTTTTTTTCGTTTAGATACTTTTTAAAAAAATTTGAATTTGTCGTCAGGAGTTTCTTTTTATCGAGCGCCTTCTAAACTGCCTCCCCACAAAGGCTAGCAGGGGGACGACTCGGGGTTGGGTTTCAGAGAGAGAGAGAGAGAGAGAATAGGAAAACGCTTATCTAGACATAATGACGTATTCAATCACGAGTTCAAGAGCATTTGAGTGTTTTCATTTTTGCAAAAAAGTACTTTCCTTGCGTGTAAAATTATACAAATTCACAGTTCGTGTTTAAAGATTTACAAGAGTATTGGAAATAAATGAAGATTAAGTTAAATCAAGTAAGATTAGGTTAAAATAGGTTAGGCTATGTTAGATTTATATAAATTTGCATTAATCAAATGCTAAAGTCCTAACAATGAAAATTGCTTGTATGTGTGTGTGTGCGAATTCTAGGCATACACTAATCCTGATATATATATATATATATATATACTGGCGGATCCAGAGGGGGCTGAAGGGGCTAGAGCCCCCCATCGATAGAGATGTTTCGCGAATCGCAACCTAAGCACATCCACACATTTGTTTATAATGTATGTTCCAAACCAGAATGCTATAATTTACAGTAATTTTCTTTTTTATTTATGAAATAATCCGAGATTTAATATTTGTATTTGTGGATGTATTTTTCAATGGATTTTCTGTGTCCTGTGATAGGTTAGACAGTGGTCTAGAAATTGGCTGTACATTATTTCTATTGTGAAGTGTTTCTGGTTTTGATTGAGCGTTCCTAATAAATTGGTGATCATTGAACATTAATCTTATTACCAAGTACTTTTATGAGAATGATTGCATAATATTTAAGCTTAGTTCAGAACTTTATCCGAACCCAACCAGCCTCCTGCAAACAAAAATCCTAGATCCGCCACTATATCTATATATATATATATATATTTTTTTTTTTTAACTGCAAACAACACACAGTATAATTAATGTAAAGAACGACGCTTGTGCAGAAGAGCGTTCCGCACAAGATGAGGAGGGAGAACGAACAAATGAAAAATGAGGTACCACCCGGGAATCGAACCCGGGATCATCCGATTGCCGGTCAGATATGCTATCGCAATATAAAGTAAATTTTTTCTTTACCTACCTATTCAGTTCCTATTCAGTTCCTATTCAGTCCGTATTCAGTAATAAAACGCAAGACATGTTCTTCACTTATGTTTTTCGCTACAAAAGTTGCCACTTAGTTATTAATAATATTATAAATGTAAAGTATTGCATAAAAATATAGTAAATAAATCTGAAAATATAAACAATATTGAAATTGAAGTCGTAAACTGTTGCTTTCATGGTACACTCTGAGGGAGTCTAGGACAGATCCTCATATTTTAAATTAGTTTAAGTGCGAGTACAATTACAGCGATTTCAGATTATATCGAGTACGAGTATGAGACGAGTACGATTGCGGCAATTTAAGATTACTTCGAGTATGAGTACAATTACGGCAATTTAAGATTACTTCGAGTACGAGCTCGTACAACAAAAACCTGTACTCGAGTACAAGAATACTCGAGTACTGATGCACTCTTTCTACCTCTAGTCCAGAGTACCGCAAACTTTTTTGTTCGTGTGTAAAGAATTAATAAGCTGAGAGGACATCATATAGAGTATGTTTTGTGCTAGGGGACTAATTTTCCATATGTAGATAAGTACAGTAAATATTTCAAACTTTTATTTTGGTTAATAAAAAAAAAATACGGACCTTTTAGTGTGTCATATGTTTAAAAAAAATCACCCACTATATATATATATATATATATATATACATATATACTACAGAGTTAAGAAAAGTAGACACCACTAGTTTTTCCATAATTTATGATTTTTTAATAAAAGTAAATAAGATTTATTGAATCAATATATTTAGAATCGTGTTGCTTTCCTTTTTGTATTATGAGGTCACTGGATCCATTCCACAAGCACATCTTGTTAATGTTCTAATGGAACTCTGGAATCGGATACACACTGTAGCGACAAATGTTGGTCATCTTGTGAAAGCGTTCTAAACTTGAACAGTTTGGAAAAGTAAACAGCCATGCATATTGTATACACATTGATTAATAAGAAAATCGACAAATTATTTTTTCCATTGTTTCTTGGACACCCTGTATATTCAACAGTAAAAGTTAATATGATCCTAAGATATGTCAAAGGAAGGGGTTTTTTTCAACATTATTTGATCATATTTAGACTTATATTTTGAATAAAATTATTTTTTAGCAACATATTTGTTTTTCCAAAGAAGCCGTGTTTAAAAAACAAACAAAAAACGCGTCACATCTCTCTCTCTCTCTCTCTCTCTCTCTCTCTCTCTCTCTCTATATATATATATATATATATATATATATATATATATATATTAGGATTTCTTTCCCGGGATCCCGGCTGTTTTTATTGGATTTGAAAATCCCAGGAATTGGACAAATATCCCGGGAAATCCCAGAATTTTAAAATTACTTAATTTATTTTTTATTGATTTATTTGTTTTTTCTTTTGTTATTAGAAGGCTCTTGGGTAGAATTAAAGAAAACTGCATAATATTTACCACATTTTATTCTACTTTTCTGCTTTCTTAAATGAACACCTACTAGCATTAGCGACTTAGAGCAATCTAAAAGTGGCCCCGTATGCCAAAAACTGGCCGAGGGAATGTCGCTAGCGCTGCGTACAATACAAGGAACCGAGTCTCAGTATATTATCTAGCGATCGCAGGCAACTCATCTTGCTCAGAGTTTAAGCAAGCATTTGAAGCAAGAACTGCATTTATTCGAGACAATAGGGAACAGAACTTCAAATATCATGAATTTATTTGATGCACTGAAAACCATTCCGCCAACCTCTGTTGAATCAAAGAGAGCCTTTTCTGCAGCAGGTTTATTTATCACCAAGTTGAGAACTCGTCTTAGTGATAGAAGTATCGATTGTTTATGTTTTTAAGAAGCTATTTTAAAAATGTTGATTGACTCTTTAAATATTTTAAGATAAATATTTTAAGATAAAATATTTTAAGATAAAATGGTGAAATTATTTTTTCTAATGAAGTTTATTTTATTTTTATTTTTTTTGTATTGGCTAAATATTTTAAGATAAAATATGTTGAGATAAAAGGTATAAATTATTTCTTTTGAATGAAGTTTCTTTTTCTTTTTCTTTTTTTATTTGCAAATGCACTTAATTATAATTAAAGTGCAGGGGACAAATAAAAGGCGTCCCCTGCAGATCATTAGCATGATAAATATTATGTTTAATAAGTAATAAATAGCTACCACTGATTGGTAAACTCAATTCAAGTATTACAATGCAAAAGTGGTCATCTAGGCATAAGTAATTAATTGATTATCCCAATTCTGAAATGGCATTTTATCACTGAACAATAAAAAAAATTACCGTTCTCTTAAATATACAACCATTTCCTGGACTTCCCGGGATCCCGGGAATTGGCTTCATTTTTCCGGGAATTCCCGGGATTTCCAGGGATGAAGAAAGCTGCATATAAGGAGAAACCCTAATAAGTTTATATATATTATATATACAGTATATATATATATATATATATATATATATATATATATATATGTGTGTGTGTGTGTGTGTATATATATATATATATATACTAGCAGAGAACTCGCCCTTCGTGCGGGTAGAAAAAATATACCCGTTTTAACGAAAATATCACGACTTAACATAACCAATCGTCAAGGGCGTACAGTTGACCTAACCGGGCATTCAATGAACCTAACCGGGTATTCAGTAATTTTACCATAGGTTTCGATATATATATATATACGTAATGACGTAATGACCTTAAAGACGTCATTTAATTTTTTAAAATTAATTACTTAATTTATTAACACCCAGGTGCACAACCTGGGGACCTAATCAATATGTGTGTGTGTGAAGTTTCATGTTTGTAACTGCTTCCATTTTGGACCTATGGCTGGAATACACACACACACACACACACACACGCGCGCGCGCGTCCTTTTATTATTATAGATTATTATTACGGGCGGCAATGTGAAGCTCAAGATTTTCATGGCTGCGTTTTTTTCTATAGTTTTATTGACCAAGTAATTGAACCGACAGTAATTGGGGTTCAATTATTTGGTCAGTAAAATTATAGTCATGAAAATCTTAAGATTCACAAATCTTGACACAATGTGAAGCTCAAGATTTTCATGGCTGCGTTCTTTTCTGTAGTTTAATTGCGGTGCTGGGGCCTTCGGGCCCAGAAATTTTAATTATTTACTTTATTAACATTCAGGTGCACAACCTGGGGACCTAATCAATATATGTGTAAAGTTTCATGTTTGTAACTGCTTCCATTTTGGAGTCATGGCTGGAACAGACAGACAGACAGACACACACACACACACACACACGCGCGCGAGTCCTTTTATTATTATATCATAGATATATATATATATAAGCGGTAGCTCGCTATCGCCCTCCGGGCAGGTAGCAGTATATATCACAGTATATGTGGCAGTATATGTCACAACTAGCTGTATATGTATATGTATATTGTATATATGTATATGTATATTGGTACTTACGTATTATCAGGACTACCAAACTATTATCTGGACTACCAAACTGTTTATTATGTATTTTTGCTCTCGTCATTTTCGTTTTCGAAGTCCTTACATTCACTTGTAATAGACACTAAATAGCTCGTGCTCGGCCGCGGAGTGACCTAGGACCGGGAAACTTGACAGAGCACATCGGCAGCTCATGGGCTATCAGATGGTGGTGGTTGCAGAATTGTCCGATGTGCCGTTTAGCCTGTGCACAGTTCTGAAGAAAGCGGACAGACACACAGACACATTTTAGCTCAATAGTATATAGGATATATATGGTACAGTCAAAGTTTGTAACCAGCCATTTCGCGTAATGGCGGAAACTTTTAGTCATTTCGCGAAATGGCTGTTTCACTTGGTCATTTCGCGAAATGACTAAAATCTTCAGCCATTCCACGAAATGGCTAAAATTCCACCTTGGTCATTTCGTGAAATGGCTAAAATGACTTTTGTCATGAATTCATAGAAATAACAACCATCACAATAAAATTGGAACCCTTTATTTAACTAACTAAATCTGCTAAAACATACATACATCCACAGATCTGTTCAAATAAGTGAGAAACACTCTTCAAATACACATTTGAACATTTGAACACATTTGAATTTTCAATATAGAGGTTTTCAAATACTAACAGGGCCTTCAATGTTATTCCGATGTCCACCATTGAAGGCCCGGTTAGGTCAACTGTATGCCCTTGACAATTGGTCAGGCTAAGTCGTGTTATTTTCGTTAAAACTGACGAAACTAACACAATTTAATCTAACCAATTGTCAAAGGTATACAGTTGACCTAACCGGGCAAATGATCTTGTACGAAATGACCAAGGTGGAATTTCAGCCATTCTGCGTAATGGCTGAAGATTTTAGTCATTTCACGAAATGACCAAGTGAAACAGCCATTTCGCGAAATTACTAAAAGTTTCAGCCATTACGTGAAATGGCTGGTTACACACTTTGACTGTAAATATATATATATATATATATATATATATATATATATATATATATATATATATATATATATATATCGGGTGGCCATAAAAAAACGCCTTGAGATTTGAACATCAATAACTTCAAAAATATGCAGTTCACACTTCCAAAATTTACAAAACTTTTACCGCAATCTATTGATAAGCCATCATAAAAATTTCGGACCTTTACATAAAATACTTTTTCCACAGCTGAGGGAACGATGACGTATGGTGAAAAAAACGAATATCATAAATCCTAAATGTGTATAGCTGTACCTGACAACTATTCTAAGACTTGTAGTAGTTTCCTTAGCCTATAGATAAACTGTTAGTCTCTGAAAAACGTCAGATAATATAGGCTACGCCCATCTTAAATACTGTTTTTCAAACTTACCCTTCAAATTATGGTTCTAACTAACGGTGAAAAAGCAGTGATTGAAAAATGTTTCTTAGAAAAAAGATGGACTGGGGCAAGAATTTTGAGGGAATTTTCAGGAATATCTCGTAATGTTACGTCTGTGAATAGAATAATTAAAAAACTTAAAGCAACCGGTTCGACGGCACGGAAGCGTGGAAGTGGTCGGCCTAAAACAGTTTACACTCAAGACAATATAGCAATGATCGAAATTATGAGCCTATCTCAAGAGGATCGACCTGGGTCACACTGCTCTCAGAGGAAAACTGCAAGAAATTTAAGTATCAGTCGAAGTTCCATACAAAGAATGCAGAGAACGGTAGGACTTTAAGCATTTAAAAGGCTCCGTGTTTCAAGACGTGACAGCAATGTAAGAGCTAAAAGAAAAATTCGCTGTAGAAAATTGCTTGATAGATTTTCGTCCAATGATGTAAAAAAATAGTTTTTACAGATGAAAAAGATTTCACCATCGAGATTACTCGAAACTCCCGGAACGATGTTGTTTATGGTCGGCGTAAGAAAGACAGTCCTCCATCGAGACTTTACCACCAGACAAGTCGGTTTTCCAAAAAAATCATGGTATTAGCGGGTGTATCGCGGAATGGAAAGACGAAAATTCATTTCATTTCAGAAAATAAAAAAATTAATTCAGAAACCTATGTAAATCTCTTAGAGGAGAATCTTTTGCCTGATTGTCGGCGTCTGTATTATGGAAATGATTTCATACCCCAACAAGATGGTGCTACAGCTCATACTAGCAAGTTCACACAGGATTATCTACAACAGAATGTAGCCAACTTCATTGGAAAAAACGACTGGCCCCCGTAATCACCTGATTGCAATCCCATGGATTATTGCATATGGAACACCCTAACAGAAACGATTTATGAAGGTCAAACAGAAATGCAATTAAAGAAAAATATACTCGAATGTTGGGACAAAGTAACATTAGTAGAAATCAGAAAATGTATCATGTTGGGCAAGAAAAGCTTAAGATTAGTTTGTAAGCAGCACGACAGACATATTGATAATATTTGTTGATAAGATGTGAATAATAAAATTTTTTCAGTTTATGATATTCGTTTTTTTCACCATACCTCATTGTTCCCTCAGCTGTGGAAAAAGTATTTTATGTAGAGGTCTGAAATTTTTATGATGGTTTATCAATAGATTGACGTAAAAGTTATTTAAATTTTGGAAGTGTGAACTACATATTTTTGAAGTTATTGATGCTCAAATCTCAAGGCGTTTTTTTGGGGCCACCCGATATATCGTGATGCGACGCGTTTTTTTCTTTTTCCTTGTGGGTTTGCATCATATATATATATATATATATATATATAAAACCTTACAACTTTACAAAGGTTTCGCGCGATGATTTCTCATTTCGCGAAGGTCAAGCTTGTCGCCTCTCCTCTCGAGTTGGCCTGGTGAAGTAGTGAGTTGAATTCTTGCGCTCTCCACCTCACATAGCCAGGTACGCCCGGCTCATCGGGGATTGTTTTGATCCAGGCGTCTAGTCTTCTTTTGAAGATTTCCACTGCAACTCCCTTCGTGTTTCTTAGGTCTTTGGGCAACTGATTAAACAGTTTTGGTCCTCTCACTACAAAATTATTTTCTTTCAGGGTTAAGGATGTTCCCTGTCTCGCCTTCAATTTGGGAATACGACACAGTCTACCGTTTCTACTTTCCATCGTTGTTTGGGGAGTTATAGGGTTCAGAGTAAGATTAGGGACTAGTTTCTTCATTATTTTCCAAGTGTAAATAATGGTGTATCTCTCTCTTCTCCTTTCCAGTGAGTATAGGTCTAGTTCGCGTAACCTTTCCCAGTAATTTAGTTCTTTGTACCCATTGATTTTGGCTGTGAAGCTTCTCTGGATCCCTTCCAGCTGTCTAATGTCTTCTTTTTTATATGGGGATGTTAGGACCGAGCAGCATTCCAATTTGGGTATTATCAGAGTTTTCAGTAGAGGAATCATTACATTCCCATCCCTTCGTTTAAAGGTTCTCAATATCTGTCCCGTTATTCTCTTTGCTCTGTTTCCTGCTATCTTATTTTGTGTTTAAAATTTCGCATCATCTGTCATTAGAACCCCTAAATCTTTTGCTCTGGAATTTCTCTGAATTTCCTGTCCATTTTGGGTATAATTAGGGTGACCAGACGTCCTGCATTTTGCAGGACTGTCCTGCATTTAGAGTTTCTGTCCCGCAAAAAACATTGACCAATGCGGGACAATACATTGTCCCGCATTCTTGTATTTATGCAATTTTCGTACAAATGAAATGTAATTTGTATTCATTATCGTAGATCTGGCATCCGCGCATCCCCTCATAAACGTTTTAAAACGTTTTTGAAACCTCCAGTACGACAGACCTCGACGGCCGACGCTCGTCAGTTAAAATTTTGAATTATAATGGTGTTAACGTGTTATTTAATTGTCAGATACATTTTAAAAATTACTTCAAAAAGAAAGTGCACTTTCAATGAAGATTTAGAAAAAGAATATCCTTTTATTAAAAAAGCAAAGAGTGAGAGCATGGTGAAATGTATTAAATGTTTTTCTACTTTTTCAATTGCAAGTGGTGGGAAATGTGACATTAAACGTCATTTAAACTCTACTAAGCATAAACAAGCTGATGCCTGCGCTTCATCAAGTAGGCCTTTGACAACGTTTTTACAGAGTAAAGATTTTGATGAAGAGGAAAAAAGTGTAGCAGTAGCTGAAGGAACTTGGATTTACCATTCAATCAAACACAACTTATCTTTTCGATCTACAGACTGCACTTCAAAACTAATCAGAAGATGCTTCAATAAGACATTTTCTTGCGATCGTACTAAAACAGAGGCAATTTTAACTAATGTCTTTCAACCTGATGTTCTGCAATCATTAAAAGACGACCTTTCACTTTCCACCTGCATAACAATTTACAGTGGTTGTACGAACCATGGAAATGTCAAAGTATGCCTTTTATTGGTTAAGTATTTTTTACCGACAAAGGGAGTTAAGGTAAAAATCCTAGAGGTGACAAGTTTAGCTGGAGAGACATCTGAAATAATATTCAATTTCATACACAGAACTTTAGATTCTCATCAGCTGACAAATAAAATACTGGCATTATGTGCTGACAATACAAACACTAACTTTGGGGGGTCATCAAAATAATGTTTTCTTCAGGCTACAGCAAAGTTTGGGTAGAAAATTAATTGGTGTCAATTGTCCAGCCTATATTTTGAATAACTGCATGAAAAGTTCATGTGACTGTCTGCCTGTTGATGTGGAAGTGATAGTTGTGAAAATCTACTCATTCTTTTACATTTATACAGTCAGAGTGGAAGAACTGAAAGATATATGTGATTTTGTTGGCGTGGAGTTTCAAAATATACTGTATTAGGATACAGTAAAACCAGGTGGCTGGCTTTGAGGCCAGCCATCGAAAGGGTTCTTCGGCTATTCAAACCTTTGAAAGTGTATTTTCAGTCTCATGAAAAATGTCCTACTATTCTCAGACAGTTTTTTTGAGAACCCTTATGCTGAAGCATTTCTGTATTTTGTACACAATCAGAGTTCATTATTCCATGATTGCATCTAAAAAGTTGAATCTCAAAAAGCTTCCTTGCCAGAAATAGCCTGTATTCTTAAGGACTTAACCCTTTAACGCCGAACGTTTTTGTAAGGTTAAGTCTAAATGCGTGTATTTGAAACGGTACGTATTCGACCCAGTCGGCGTTAGAGGGTTAAAGCTAAAATTAACTGAAAGAAAACAGGCGTCATTTTCACCCTTAACTGTGGATAAAATGTTAAAGGATTTAGAGAGACAAGGAAAGGATATAGAAAGTTTAAAAAATACAGCTTCTTCATTCTATGCTATGTGTGTAGAATATTTGAATGAGTGGTGTCAGCATTTTGAAGAAGTAAAAATTTTTAATTGGATTCTTCTTCGCAACTTAATCTCCTGGAGTGAAGTTAAAGAAAGCATCGAATTCATTCTTGAAAGGAAGTCCGATTTCCCTTTAAATGACAGTGAACTATTTGATGAAGTAACTTGTGTAAAAAATTTTGTAACATCAGAAAGAATTAAAGAATGGAATGACATGGAACTGGAAGTTGACAATAGGTGGGTAGAAATATTTACACATTTCAACAGTCAGAAAATTTCCTTTGAAAACATTTCCAAGGTAATAGAATTCTGTTGGAGTTTACCTGGATCAAATGCTCCAACAGAGAGGGTATTTTCCATAATGAATAACTTTTGGACAGAAGAAAAAAGTCGGTTAAATATAAATACTCTAAAAGCAGCGTTATTAACGATATGTAATTACGAGATGAGTTGCCTTGAATTTTGTGAATATCTGAACAAAGAAATACCTCTCCTTAAGAAAATACATTCCAGTGCCAAGTACAATTAAATAAAATGTTTTTCAATAAATTAGGTAAGTAAACTATATAAAATTACTTTTTGGTAGTGCAATTATTTGTCTGTTATATATCTTTGAAAGATAAAGTAAAATGCCTATAGAGTGCTGCAAAATGCTTTTAAAAGGTATTGGTTGACCTGTGGAGTGTTATCGAGATATCATACGAGTATATTAGTGTACCAATGGATCCGTCCCGCATTGGGAACGCAAAAATCTGGTCACCCTAGGTATAATATTCCATGGATTTTAGGTCTTCTCTTTTTCCGTACCGTAATAGCTGAAATTTCTCGGTGTTAAACTTCATATTGTTGTCTTCCGTCCACTTGAAGATTCTGTTTATGTCGGTTTGTAGGGATCTTATGTCTTCTGGGTTTCTTATTGTTCTACTGATCTTTGTGTCATCCGCAAAGGATGTTACTGTGCTGTCTCTGGTAACTTCCTCATCTATGTCAGTTAGCATGATTATGAAGAGTAGTGGAGCTAATACTGTTCCTTGTGGAACTGAGCTGAGGACCTCTGATTCTGATGAAGATACTCCTTGTACTGTAACGACTTGCCGCCGCTCACTAAGGAAATTATATTATTTATCCATTTCCCTACTTTTCCTGTTATTCCCATATATTTCAGTTTAAGTATTATGATTCCGTGGTCACACTTGTCAAACGCTTTAGCAAAGTCATAGTTTTCATTACTTTCAAGTGAATCAATAATGTTGTTGTAGTGTTCTATTAGTTGTGATACGCATGATCTGCCTGACCAAACCCGTGTTGGTTATCATTGAATTTTTTCTGCGTTTCTAAAAAGTCATAGATTTTCTGTCTAACTATTCTTTCAAATATTTTAGTGAGATGGGATGTAAGCGATACTGGCCTATAGTTTTTGGCCTCGGATCGATCTCCTCCTTTATATATTGGAACTATGTTTGCGCTCTTCAGGATGCCCGGTATTTCTCCCGTGTCTGGTGATCGTCTCCATATCCAGTATAGGGGCTCAGCAATTGCATTCTTGCAGTTTTTGATCAGTGTGGCATTCCATTTATCCGGTCCTGCCGCTGAGTGTGTTTTTAGTTTCCCTATGGCTTGCGTAATATCGTCCGTCGTAAAGTCGAAATCCGTTATACTTTCCCCTTGTGGTTCTTCTTCAAAGAACGTGTTTCTATCGCATATCAATTTGTCAGTTTTTGGGATACTGAAGATGATTCGTACTGAGCTCTTAATATTTCAGATACTTCTGTTAGATCATCAGATAAATCACTGTTCTCATTTTATAAAGGTCCGATAGTCGCATGGTTTTTCGACTTTCTTTTGCGAAATTATAGTACTTTGAGTTAGCCTTCATCGCTTCTATAGCGTCGTCGTCTTCTTTTTCTGTATGCTTCTCGATTAGTTCCTGTATGACGTCATCGATACTTTGAAGTTTATCATTTAATATTTTTCTGATGTTATCTTTACAATTACTTAATTTTGCAGTCACTCTTTTTCTCTTTCGAAACAATGCCTTCTTTTGTCTTTCGAACCTGCTTCTCTTTCCTCTTTGTTGTATCTTTGGGACATGTTTTTCCACAATTTCTAACGTCTTCTGCTCTAACGTCATTAGCATCTCCTCCGTTGTCTTGGTCTCGAAAATAGTTTTCCAATCTATTACTTCCATGCTGGATGTCACATCTTCCCAGTTTATAGCTTTGGAGCGAAAATTAAAAATTTCGAATTTGCTTCTTTCTGTTGTGCGTGTCCTTTCCTTTCCTGTTGCCTTTATATTAGTTGTTATTTCAATGATGTTGTGGTCCGATATCATAGTTGGGGATATTTCTACATTATCAATTAGATTACTGTTGTTTGTGAATACCAAATCTAGGCAGTTGTTTTTCTTGTGTTTTCTGTTATTTCTTGCGTTAACATAAATTCATCAGCTAGAGCTAGTAGCATTTTTACCTGCTCCTGGTCTTCTCGTGTGCCCCCCTTGTCCTGGTGTACACATATATTTTTTCCTATCCTTTTATATTTCATGAATAGGAAATTAAAATCACCACAGAGAAAAATATTTGGGGTTGGAGAGTGTAGATCTTTTACTAAGTTTCTTACCTCTGTAATGAAATCTGAAAATTTTGAGGTTGGCGTGTTTGGGGGTCTGTACATTACAATTAGTACCATATTTAATTTTTCAATTTTTGCTGCTACACATTCTACGTAGTTGTTTGAGATACTTATAGCCATTTCTGCTATGTGCCTTTCGCGTGTGTAAATAGCAGTGGTGGGCGCGGTACCAAAATTTGGGGGTGCGTTACGCGGTACTGCGGTACCTCAGCATGCCCAGTGCGTTACGCGGTACTGCGGTACTTTTTCAGGTCCCCCTGGTGCGTTCCGCGGTACTGCGGTACTGCGGTACTGCACACAAGAACAACACAAGTAATAGCACATATTTTCAGAAATTGCATATCGGCGATTTCGCACCTGAACTTTCTGCCATAATGGCTAAAAATCGATCTTTGTCACAGAAATGTAACACACGTGCAACCGGCTCAAAAGCAAGCACTGCACTGAGGCGTTGTGATAGGATGGCAACGTAACATGTTCTGAACGAAAACTTAACGTGTCTAGAGTTAGGCTGATGCAACACACGCAGCATTCGTCTTACTGTACTCCTGTAATAAGGTTTACTTCAAAAAAGTGTTAATTTTTTGAAAAGTCGTGTTTGTCGGTACCGCGGAAAGTACCGCGGGAAATTTGAATGCGGTAGCGGTACTGCTGTACTTTCAGCGATCCTTTGCGGTACTGCGTTATGCGGTACCGGTTTGGTAGTGCGGTAGTACCGCAGTACCGCAGTACCGCAAAAAATACCGCAAGTGCCCAGCTTTGGTAAATAGTACATCCTCCTTTACGTCTCACTGTTCTGTCGGCTCGGAGGATGTTATAGTTGTCAATTTGTATTTCTTTTTTGTCATTCAGGACTCACAATTTTCACAGTTCGCGTGGCAGTCCTTTAGATGAGTTTCCGTGAGGCATGCAAAGTCTGCTCCGGTTTCTTGCATAAGTCCTTTCAGGTATACAACTTTGTTCGTGGAATGATTTGATTTAAGGCCCTGTATGTTGGCTTTTTATTTTTTCTCTTTCTTTTTCGCATACAGGTGGTTCCGATTTGTTTTCCAATGGGGGTGCCGGTTTCGTTGCCTCGTGGTCCTCCGAGAATTTACCTCTTTTTATCTTTGTCCCGATAACGCACGAAGTGCCTTGCCTTTGTTCGTACCTTCTGTCCGGCTCTCGGATTCCTATATTTATATTTGTCAGCTAGTTTTGTAATTGCTGGATAGTATTTCGCAGCTGAAATGTGTTGGCTGCGTCTAAAAAATTGGCACTCTTCTTTGATGTTCGTTTTTTTCTGTTCACTCGTTGCCTTCCTTTGAGGGTGGTGGTGTCGGCATTTTTTTCCGTATTTGCAACTCCCATATCTTTCATAAGTGTTGCAGACCGTAAGATGGTGGAACATGCATTTCTTATCAAATTTGCAGTATTCACTTGTGTAATGCGTTTTGCATAATGTTTTGCATATATATATATATATATATATATATATATATATATATATATATACACATATATATATATATGATGAATAAAACCACGAAGGAAAGGAAACACCAAATGGTGCTCAAGCGCTTTCGTCTAATGACATCCTCAGGAACACTGAAGTACATAAAAGGGTTACAGCCTATATATAGGTTACAGAAAGAAAAAAAAAAAGAAAAATAAATAACATACATACATACATATATATATATATATATATATATTATATATATACATACACATACATATCTATGCATATATATATATATATATATATATATATATATATATATATATATATATATATGCAATAAACGGAGAAGTAAAAATAAAAAATAAAAAATAAAGGATTATCAGATTTGTAAGGAAAAATATCGATTTTTAGCACAAGATCAAATTAATTATAAAAATACAAATTTATACTGGAAATCTGCCCGGGTTTTAACACTTTGCCTTTTATGGTCAAGTTTCGATATATATAAAAATAAAATTAAAATTAAAAGTTAATAAAGTAGCATACAAGTTTACCAAAGATTTAGCGTTCTACCCTTCTTATCTAAATCTGTTTTGAAGGAATTCAAAACAACAGGATCGAGTTGAAAAAGACCTTTGCTTATGTTGAAGTTATTTGAAAGTTGGATAATGGCAGACTCAAGAATATTTCTATTAACAATGTTGCTAGAGTGGAATAAAACTGAAGCATTATTCCAATCAATACAGTTTGATAACTCTGACAAATGGACAAAAAGGGCACTGGACAACTGTCCTGTTCTAACGGAATATTGATGCTGTTTTATACGTGTGTGCAAATCCTTTCCCGTCTGACCTATGTAAAAGGAATCACATTGTTTACAACCAATTTTATAGATAATGCCTGAATTATTGGTAGGGCTATTTTTTACTATGATATTTTTCACAATATTGTTATATGAAAATACTACATTAATATCCAAAAGTTTAAGTACATTAGCAATGCCTATAAAGCCCGGGAAAAATGGAAGTACTAAAATATTTTTTGACAAAGTACGAGTGTTATTATTGACACGATAGAAAGTTCGTTTTGCCTTGTTGAGACAAGATTCCATAAACGCAGATGGATGATCTGTGTTATCCATCTGCGTTTATGGAATCTTGTCTCAACAAGGCAAAACGAACTTTCTATCGTGTCAATAATAACACTCGTACTTTGTCAAAAAATATTTTAGTACTTCCATTTTTCCCGGGCTTTTTAGGCATTGCTAATGTACTTAAACTTTTGGATATTAATGTAGTATTTTCATATAACAATATTGTGAAAAATATCATAGCAAAAAATAGCCCTACCAATAATTCAGGCATTATCTATAAAATTGGTTGTAAACAATGTGATTCCTTTTACATAGGTCAGACGGGAAAGGCTTTGCACACACGTATAAAACAGCATCAATATTCCGTTAGAACAGGACAGTTGTCCAGTGCCCTTTTTGTCCATTTGTCAGAGTTATCCCACTGTATTGATTGGAATAATGCTTCAGTTTTATTCCACTCTAGCAACATTGTTAATAGAAATATTCTTGAGTCTGCCATTATCCAACTTTCAAATAACTTCAACATAAGCAAAGGTCATTTTCAACTCGATCCTGTTGTTTTGAATTCCTTCAAAACAGATTTAGATAAGAAGGGTAGAACGCTAAATCTTTGGTAAACTTGTATGCTACTTTATTAACTTTTAATTTTCATTTTATTTGTATATATATCGAAACTTGACCATAAAAGGCAAAGTGTTAAAACCCGGGCAGATTTCCAGTATAAATTTGTATTTTTATAATTAATTTGATCTTGTGCTAAAAATCGATATTTTTCCTTACAAATCTGATAATCCTTTAATTTTTAATTTTTATTTTTACTTCTCCGTCTATTGCATATATATATATATATATATAAAATATATATATATATATATAATATATATATATAGATATATATATATATATAATATATATCGGGTGGTCCGAAAAAAATGACGCATTTTTTAAAAATTAATATCTCAGTAACCCCCTTCCTTATCATGACAATTTTTATATGCAAGATACTTTCAAACTTCTTTTTTTGAATGCAAGAAACGGAATTCTGATATCTTTTATAGTTTTCTCGCAATTAACAAAAGTAACAACATGGGTCAAAAAAACGAATATCATGAGAAAGGAAAAATTTAATAAGAAATTTAACTAATTAATTTACAGTAAATGATCGATTGGACCACCACTCTGTTGACACACTAATCTAAGTCTTTTCTTCCACCCAAAAATAATACTTCTTACTTCATTAATGCCATTTCTTGCCAAGATTCAAGTATTTTTACTTTTTAATTCTGATTCGGTGAATTTTTCTCGTCGACCTCGGTAAACTTCTCTTTTAGTAACTCCTAAATTGAGTAGTCCATAGGATTACAATCTGGGCTTTGTGGTGGCCACTCATTTTTCGTTATTAATTTTGGTGTATTGCTAATCAGAAACGACTGTGTGGCGTAGCTTGTATGCGACGGTGCTCCATCTTGTTGAAATATGAAATCATTTTCTTGATACAGGCGACGACAATCCGGCAACAATTTTGTTCTTAAAGTTCAATGTAATTTGCAGAATTCACCTTTGTCTTTTCAGTTTCAATAAAATGAACATCTGTCTTGCCATTCCAAGAGACACCTGCAGATATCATAACCTTTTTGGAGAATCTTGACGTTTCATGATACAATCTGTTTATTGAAATGTCACACTTTTTACCACGCCCGTAGACAACATCATTTTGACGGTTTCGCGGAATTTCTAGAGTGAAATCTTTTTCATCCGTGAAGACTATCTTTTTAATATCAACGACAGAGAAATTATCAAGTAACTTTCTGCACTTGTTTTTCTTTTATCCTTAACAGTATCACTTTTTCTAGAAGATACTATTCTTTTGAAGGCTTTTAGTTTTTGTGCTTTAATTATTCGGTGTACAGAAGTCTTTCCAATATTCAAATGTTTAGCAATTGTTCTTTGTGACAAATGACTTCCTGGTTTATCTTCTTGAGAGCAGATTTTATCGTTGAGTAATCCACATTTTCTGGAAACCGAAGCTGTTTTAGGTCTACCGCTTCCTGTTTTTCTGGCAGTACTTCCCGATTCGCGAATCTTCTTTAAGAGTCTTTCCACTGCACGCCTTTCCACTTTTGCCGGGAAACTCTTGCAATAACCTTCCAGTCTTCCATCCTTTTTCACAGTAACAATTTTTATGAGAATACGACCTTCCTCTGACAACATCATTAAGGGTACTGACGAATTGTTAAAAAATAAAATATCCACAATTTGACTTGTTCATTCCTGTAGAGTTTTGTAATAACTTGCAAAAATATCGCATGATATCGTATAAAAATGATATCGTATAAAAAACGGATATTATATTGCGATTTTTGTTTTTTTGACCCATGTTGTTACTTTTGTTAATTGCGAGAAAACATAAAAGATATCAGAATTCCGTTTCATGCATTCAAAAAAAGAATGTTTGAAAGTATCTTGCATATAAAAATTGTCATGATAAGGAAGGGGGTTACTGAAATATTAATTTTTAAAAAATGCGTCATTTTTTTCGGACCACCCGATATATATGTATGTATGTATGTATGTTATTTATTTTTATTTATTTTTTTTTCTTTCTGTTACCTATATATAGGCTGTAACCCTTTTATGTACTTCAGTGTTCCTGAGGATGTCATTAGACGAAAGCGCTTGAGCACCATTTTGTGTTTCCTTTCCTTCGTGGTTTTATTCATCATAAATATTTTTCACGTGTTACTTTCGTGAAATAATTTTCATATATATATTTTTTTTTTTTTGCGCAGTGTGTATTTGTTTACGTTTAGTGCGAGGTCATTTGGGAATGAAAGATGGAAAGATAGAACGATTCTGTAAAGTCAGTCTTTATTGTGTGAAAATAAAGAAAATTACCTTGGTATTTTTCTTCGCTTCTTTTCGCTTTCTACAATATTCAAAGATTCAGTTCAAGTTTCACTTGATATATATATATATATATATATATATATACAGGGTGGCCCAAAAAAATGGCACCAATTTTCAGAAGTGATATCTCAATAACCATTGCAGTTAGGGATTTTAAAAAAACAACCAAATAAAAGATAATTCTTTTCTCTTTAAATACTTATTCAAAGCTTGATGGTTATAAACCCATGTAATGCCAAAAATTGGCTTATAAGAAAAATATACAAAAAAAAGTTGCGCATTTATATTTATTCCTTTTATTTTTTTCTAATTAATTATCTTCTAATTTACGGTCTTTAAACGAAGTTCTGTGGTTTTAAGTTAAACCTAATTTTCAATAAATGGCTCAATCTGCCCTCCATTATGGTCAACCACAGCCTGTAATAATCTCGCCCTCCATTTTGAAATTGCCTTTGAGATCGTCACTTGTGAGAGATTTTCCCATGCAGCCTGAATTCGTTCACGAAGATGGTTCACATCACGGATTTTCTGACCATGGTAGACTTCTCTCTCTAAGGCAGACCACACAAAGTAGTCAATGGGGTTTAGATCTGGGCTGCATGGTGGCCAATTATTTGGTTCGATAAAACCAGGACAATTATTATTGAGAAATGTTATTGTTTCCTTGGCTGTATGAGATGGGGCTCCATCTTGCATGAACACAAAATCAGTGCTCGTCTCCTTGATCTCTGACAACATTGGAGACAAAATGTCATTACAGTAGTAAATTGAGTTAATTTTAACGCCTCGCTGAATAAAAATGATGGATGTTTTTTCTCAGATGACGCTGCAAGGAAACCATTATCGAATCTGAAAAGTGTTTTTTTTCACGCAAAAGTCGTTTTGGGTCACATGAGGTTTTGTCGCCACTGCTGCACGAACCCGATCATTTTGGGTATTTCGTGGTGTTTCGACCGTAAATCGTTTCTCATCAGAAAACCAAATTTTTTTCACAGACTTATTTGACCGAAATCTTCGCAATAGATTTTTACATCAGTAGTATAGCCGCAAAAGGGGAGAGTGCAAGAATGTTGCAGGTTATTATGTAATGTTGCAAAGGGGGGTGGGGGTTGTTGCAAAGGGGGTGGGGTTGTTGCAAAGGGGGGTTGTTGCAAAGGGGGGGTGGGGGGAACTTGGAGGCTGCGTTATCCCCCAAGAGAAAGGAGGAGGAGAGAAAGGAGGAGAGGTGTTCACCTGGCAGGAGCCAAGTGCACATTAAGACTTCAGCCGAGTTGGCGTTGTTTTATAGGCTCCTAATCAGCCAGTTGGCGTAAATGGCTTGAGTTGCCAGATACCGCAATACCATTGTATACATTATTATAGACTCCTAATCAGCCAGTTGGCTGTAAATGGTTGTCAGATACCTCTTTTTAGCAGTATTATTGCATACATTATTATTATATACGCCTAATCAGCCAGTTGGCTGTAAATGGCTTGAGTTGTCAGATACCTCTTTTTAGCAGTATTATTGTATACATTATTATTATATACGCCTAATCAGCCAGTTGGCTGTAAATGGCTTGAGATGCCTGGCTTGAATGCAGATAGCGCCATGTATTCATTTAATCGAAGACTGAGTTGCCAGATAACCATTGTATACACTATTATAGACTCCTAATCAGCCAGTTGGCTTAGAAGGCTTAAATATTGCCAGATACCTGTTGTATGCATTATTATATTTCGAATACCGGTAATAGAAGGTATAACAATAAACAACATTGCATCATTCTTTTTATTATAAATATATAGAAAATAAACATACATTTGAGGAATATGCATATAACAGAAATATATACACACAATTATGGAGATATATTTATAAAATAAAATATACATTTCAAATAAATATACTTTTCAATAGAATATGTACATAACAGTACAGGAGAAATATACACACACACACAATTATGGTGATATATAAAATAAAATATACATTTCAAATAAATATACACTTCAATAGAAATATGTACATAACAGTACAGGAGAAATATCACGCAAAATATATATATATAAATATATATATATATATTATATATATATATATATATATATATTATATATATATATAAACACAAATCAATAGAAATATGCGTATAATCAGTACAGGAGAAATGCCAAGCAAATATTAAATACAATTCACTTTTTTTTCAAATAGTAAACTCTGTCTTAATCGAGTTTACAATTACATCATTATTGCTCTGCATTACGCAGTATATGCGGCTTAATAATATTTCACCGCTTAAAGTATAGGGAAACCTGTACTCGATATGAAGGGCTTTCATATCGTTCAGTACTATTTTTGTTCCCACTTTACAACCGGCTGGTAAGTCATCTTTAAACACGTCTAGAATACAATCAAAAGCACGCATAAAGAGTTCATCGTTAGCTACATTATTAAACACAAGTTTATAAGAACGCTTTTCCAATCGAGGGTTTATTTCTACCGACTCGAGCTTTTCAATCGTGAACTCACTCAACATAGCGGCAATTGAAATAATCTTCTAAATCGTTACGACAACTTCGCGTTATATAAAGAAATAGTTCTTCAGGGTGAACGGTGTAGGTAAGCTCAGCCTTGTACCGATCAATTGCTTTGTACCAAAGTTCATGGTATTTCAAAGAGTCTAAACTTTTAAATAAACATCCAGCACTAGACCATTCTCACCAGTCCTACACTCGGTAAACCCATCGAGCAGAGCGGTGTATGCGTATTCAAGTACTGTATCAAAATAAAGCATGTCCGTAACACGCGCGTCTAATATAGGTTTCAGCTTACGGAATCCGACGATTTCAAACATTCTGTCGAGGATGAAACGGTTTCGCGTAGGAATAAGAGCGTTATTATCAGAAGCATTCTTCCACATCAACCGTACGAGGCGTTGAGAATGCTGCTCAAAGGAAGTTCCATCGTATTCGAAGAGCGCACGTCCACTCGGCTCAAGCTCTGAGATAACTATGAGCCGTGTGAGGTACGCAGGTAGGCAGGAATGGTTCGACGGGCGGCTGACTCGATAATACGTGAATGGGCTTGTTCCGCGAGTCGAATTGTTGTACCGGTACAAGAATATCACTACCAGCCTACGCACCAGACAGTTTGGATAAGAACTAGGAACATTTTACTAAACATCTCCACACTCCGGCGCACTATTTGAGAGGAACATATGTTCATATTTTTCCTTTCTGCCCATCAAACGATACTCGTCTCTAAACTCTGTTAAAAATTCACGCAGGGCACTAGCCACAACCTCACTACGAACCTCATCATGATATACGTTAATATAGTGATAAAAATACTTAAGATTGTCCATGATCACGAGATTCACATTTCCAGTCGTAGGGTATGAGTAATCGACATGGTGTAGCATGACGTAATACCGCTTGTCACACCACCCATCAGCAAGACTCATTATCCATACCTGCTGCTTCTCTTCTGCACGCGTTGTTTCTTTTACTTCACGGTGTATGTGAGACTTTATAAAGTTTAGCTCTGCAGTATACTTCAGCACATCGTCTGTGCAACGAAAGCCTTCAACGGTCTCACCAGAACATCCGTAGAGTATTTGTACATCTTGGAACTTCGCACAATCCAATGTGTTTTTAAAAGAGGCATAGGAGGGATGAATAGGAAGTTTTTCGGTATCCACCACATCCTGGCACTTTACTGAATACCATTTCGTAAACGTTGTACAAGCAATATTAAAGGTAGCCATTTGAATACACGTCTGATCTGAATACACGTCTGATCTCTCGGGCTTACTGCGGTCGACTGACCACGCAGGGATTCCCAGATAGTAGCATGACTCACGGTCTTACAGTGGGCGGAGCTTAGAACTTTCACCTACACACACACACACACACACACACACACACACACACACAAAGGAGAAAGTGAAACGCTATTTGAAACATGATTTATTTAATAAACGAGATATTCAAGTTATATATTTTACAAATACGATTTAATAAACGAGATATTCAAGTTATATATATTATATATATATATATATATATATATATATATATATATATATATATTTACAAATAGATACGATTATATACAAGACGTGTGAGTTAGAAGCATCATTGGTATCCAAAGGGTACGGTATCATAGGTACCAGGTAACTGGTAACGTTTCCTATAGGTGTTACGGCACACCATCGTACCCCTAAGTTCCTTCACGCCCCCAGCTTCTGCGCCCGAAAATTGTGGGTGCCTACAATTAGTTGGTGAGGTTGTTCATCCAAACATACTAGATCCTTCAACGACTCAAAGTTAACAACCTCCCGATTCGCATGGTTGAGCGTAATACCCTTTGCCTTCACGATATATTTCATTTCATCCCCCACCCTGACCCGTACCCCATAAGTCTTAGGTCCTGTTGAGGCAAAAGAGTCGGCGTATGCGTTGTCCCCATACTCATCCTTGATCTCATCAGTGAGCTCGCCGAGGAACTCCCCAATAGTGGGCATGTATTCACCCTCCCTCTCTGTGAATATCACGCTATCTGTATCGGCATACAATACTCTCCGCCCAAGAGAATGCAATAGACCCCAAAGTTTTATACGGGCGTAGGCTGTTGTGAAGCTGGCCACAGGTATGTTTGTAACCCTTGAGGTATCTGTGGCAAATTCAGTGTTGTTGTACTTTATTACGTAAGTATTACCTACATTTACGATCTCCATGACCTCTTTATCGGGGGCATTGGCATAATCCCAGACATCGCTATAACTTTGTGCCAAATGAATGCTCCCTCTGCCGGTATTCTGCGCAAATTTTCCCCATAGACTGTTTAGACACAACTTTGCACTAAAGCGCTTGCCAGGATTCTTTACAATTTGGACACGATCAAGTTGTATACCTTCGCGGTCGCGGTAACGTTGAATATAGGCAGACTTTTCATCTTCGGTATCAACTCCTCGCGGATACCCTGATGCCTCAACCTTATCCTTCAAAAAGGTGTTTATATATGGTGTGAAAAGGTTGGGTAGCTTCTGAAACCTCCACACCTCATGTATCTTCAGTATTCTATAACCATGGCGCACGGCTAGGGCCAACTCAGGACTTGTATATACGCCTCTGATCTTACGCTGGTGGGGTATATGGTTACATTCGCCGTTATCCTCTTCCGCGCACTTCACGCACAGGGGAAACATGAGCTTGTCGTCGATAACGACAGGTAAGATCGGCATCCATAAATTGCGTGGGGGGAGTACGTCTACGAAAGAGATCCCAAAGTAACGATCATTCAAATTTTTTGAAAATTCATTGATGGATGGTAGGCTAGGCCCCACCAGTTTCTCAGGAGCGCCCACGGGGTACGGATTGCTCTTCATCACGTATGGGTATAAAGAACAGAAATCGTAGTAATGGAGCTTCACGCCCTCCGTAGGTGGGAAGTATAGTCTGAAAGGATTTGTACGTCCTCCAAACAAGCTATCACCACATTTGAGAGGATCCAGCACCATTGAACGCTTGATCGCTTTTATTTCCTCACGGTACACCTCGTCTGTCTCCATCCGTGCATCATATTCATGCTCCCACAAGACTTTGTGAGTGAACTGTGATCCTATAAGTTGATCGCGGGTGCGGGTCGATGCAAGACAGTCGGCAGGAGACCTACCGTTGATATCTCCGGTGACTCCGCACTCAGGACGGGGGCATCCATGCCACCAGCAACCGTTAAAGGAGTACACAGTCTTCACACCAGTGACACGGTTTTCACTTAACCCATCAACCCAAAAAACACGTCCATTAATCTTAATGGGTACTTCACCCGTGTTGCGGGCGTGCTTTATGTATACACCTGTCTGTTGCTGTAGGTGTATGAGCCAGTAAATAGCCTTGTGCCCGTAACTGCGGGGATTGTTTCGGTGAATAATGGCTAAGGTGTCTTTCGGCATGAAGTTATTCTTGAACACCGTAAAACATAATGATGCGATGGTGGTTGCGACTTGCAGTGGATCGCATTTGAAACGGGCTATGTACATCCTTCTAAAGGCCTGGAAACATACTCTAAGCACGCGCACATCATTCACGCAATAACGCTCACATTCATCAGCTATATTATAAGGGTTACTTTCATTAAAACTGTCGTAGTATCGATCAAAGTCTTCACGTTCATCCATGCAGTCAAAATAATGTTTGGGGGGTGGTGGGCCTACGTAGTTTAAAGTCTCGCTGGTGAGGAAAGTGTATGGGAAGTATCCTTTGGAAACTTCAGCTGCTACTCCCATCACCTTGGGTAGCTTTGCTAATTTACAAGGTGTGAATAATAAAGTATCTTTAAATTGTACATTGCCTCTTATCTGCATCTGTATTAATTTGTTGCCTCTTTTCAATGGATCACCTGTAAATATCTCAGAGGATTCGTGTTCAAGCAACTCCTTATAAAGGAACTGCGTGTCAAACTTTGCCCCGTTATGGGCGAGAATATACACAGTCATTTTTTTGAACTTGTCGGCTAACTTGACAATATAGGACACAAATAGTTTCACAGGACTATCGCTGACATTCGTTTTAAAAACGTTTGTCCGTTTACCACATTTGGGGCACTCGTCACATTCGATATCCATACACTCATCACAGATAGTCTGGCTCACAAGTAAATGTGGAATTACCTCTTTGGTTTCAGCGTTCGTATATGTTTCTATATCGTAGTATACAGTTATACAGGGGTTATTTTTAGGCTTAGCATCTTTCATATAACATACATGCTTTACTCCATCCGCCTTATATTCCTCCTGGCATGTAGGACAGTGAATTACGTCACACTTGTGCTTAAATTTTCCCCAATTATCCATTGTGTGAAACATACCACATTCACAGATTCTCATTTTCCTGCACGTGCCAATTGATTTATGGAAATCAAAACAGCTATTATTGAAAAATGTGCGTCTACACACATCACAGTCTCTCTTCTCAGCTTCAACTACACGGCTTTCACATTTGGTGCTTTTACACTGCTCACATACCATGTGACATTCTTTACAATGTCTCACTATATCATCCGCAAACTCGAGGCACCCCTTACACAAATCATGATGTCTCCCATATTTTCGACTTTTGTCATAACTCGCGTAAAGCCACCTTATATTACGGATGGGGAGATACGTTGTCCCTGACAATCCTAAAATAAGTAGGGGCCTTGTACGATCTCTCACACAGCTTTTAAAAACATACACAGTCCTACGACGATCATCCAACCCAAACACAACTATGCGGACATTCATTTCCTGTTCTACCCTTCTCAGCTCTTCAGGACCCATATTACAGTCAAATTCAAGTTCACAGTCTTCAGCTAGTTTACGGGCATGCTCCACGACTGTAGGCAACCAAATTTTTTGAGTTCGTGTATTTTGTACAGTAAACATACGTGCTAAGAGTACTGCTATAAAGCCGCAACCACGATCGACGTTTATATGCCGTCTATAAATAGCTTGAGAATTGAAGTTAAGAGTATACGGTATGGCACTATGACCCGCAACACGGTATACATGGTCAATATTTACCGTGAAGTTGTCCATATTGAAGGCTATACTACTTTGGGCGGCTTGCATTATACGCCCTAATATATATTCTACATCTTCAGCCGCCAAACGTCTAAATGGCACTATCACCCAATAATCGTCTACATCACCGTCATCTGACCCGAATCCAAAGGACATACTCGTCCTGACTTCACGCTCGTCACGATTCTGAAGAGCAAACTCTATAATACGCTCTACAACCCGGCGTAGTCCGCGCTCAATACCATTGCTATACATGACTCTAGGGTCTACCCTGACTCTATACCGATTTCTAGTCAAGGCTGGGGTGGGGGCTGCGGATCGCACCAATTCCAGCGTTATACCATCCTCAACAGAACGGGGGGCGGATTAGTGGATATATTAGCGGAAGGTGCTGCTGATGGGGGCCCTGTTGCGTAGGAGGTTGATGGTTGGGGCTCTATTATTGTAGACTTAACAGAACGGGGGGCGGCGGATGAATAAGGGGATATATTAGGTGCTGCTGGGGGTGTTGTTGCGTAAGAGGTTGAGGGTTGGGGATCTATTACCGCTGCAACAGACGCGTATTTCGGTCGCTTTATACCTGACGTGGGTATCTCATACCTCCGCTTTGGACGTGTTACCGGTATCGCTGGTGAGGGTTCAGGGGAGGAGATCACAACTACACTGTCGTCGAGGTCATCCGTAATGATGGGCTGCTCTACCTCATCGTCATTCACGGTTCTGTGGGAGAAGAAATATAAGGATCAGCACTCAAAATTTGTAATATTTTGTAAATGACTCACTTAGGAGTGTGACGTGTTAGAAATGGACTCTGTAGAAAAATTCAGATTCACGAGCCCATCCACATGTATTATATCTGGACCTACAGGATGTGGTAAAACTGTGTTTATGCTTAAAATCATTAAAGAAAAGGGGGAGATGTTCTCGAAATTTGTGCGTAAAGTTATATGGTGCTATTCGACGTATCAATCAGTGTTCAACGAGTACCAAGATGATATTTTGTTCCACAAAGGCGTATATGACGTTAATTCGTTAAAGGGAAATGAACATACAATCATTGTAATTGACGATCTCATGTTGGAGATGGATAAAACGTTTGCCGAGACATTTACAGTATTCTCCCACCATCTTAACATAAGCGTGTTCTTCATCAATCAGAATCTATTTTTCAAAAATAGATACATGCGCGATGTGTCGTTAAATACGCAATATCTAGTCTTATTCGCGCAACGTAGAGATGTATCACAAATTGGGGTATTAGCCAATCAAATGTTCCCGAATCAGCGTAAGGAGTTTTTGGAAGTTTATAAAGAAGCTACAAGCACGCGTTACGGATATTTGCTTTGCGACCTTCATCCGCGAAACACGTTTAGAGTGCTTCTGCGAACGAATATATTTCCAAACGAGCCTGAAACGGTGTATATTCCAGAATGACAAAGAGACTAAAGAAATACCGTGAATTAATAAAAATCTATCATCGACTGCCTCGGGCAATGCAGCAGATGTTTATTAAAAATATCGATGCCGACTTTTTAAAATGCATCTGTGAAATCTGTCTTAACGTTATAAATTGCAATGTATCAATGAAAACCCATCAGAAGGCTCGCCTACGCCGCTACAAGAACATAATACGTGCACTCGCTCGTAAAAGCCAAACTGTAGCGAAGAAAAAGCGAATTATTGTACAAACAGGAGGGTCATTTCTCCCCATCTTATTTTCAGTTTTGGGTCCTTTACTGACTAGATTAATATAATGAAGAAAGTGGTAGTGATTCCCCACGAGGTGTACGCCTCACTGCAAAGAGACACGGATCTAGATCCCCGTAAAAGCAGACTTAAAAGAATGGAAAGCGAATTGTTAGCCCTATTAAACAGTGAAAAAACACCTGATGAGAAAAGAATCTTATACCAAGAAGCTCTGCAGAAATTTCTTCACGAGTACGAAAATTATAAGAGCCCTACAGAGATTCCTGTGGTTATTAGGCACAGCACGGGGGACGATGGCGACATAGGATCTGTACCCGACGACACAGCTGACCAACCAAAAAGATTAGCCACACAACATATCGAACATGTATTAAAAAATACCCTCCCACTTACATTGAGGAGTAAAGGCTTAAGTCTTTATAATCTATTGAATGAGGATCCCGCCATACAATGGACCGATACAGGGGAGATCATTGTGGAAGGATCAAAGGTACAGGGATCGAATATCGTAGACATTGTCCATGATCTGGTGAGAAAGTGGGATAGGCCATCACCATCAGGATGGAAGCATATTAAAGCAAGACTACAACAAATAAATGTCCCTAAAACGTTGATAGGAAATCTGAACAGGTTAAAAGACTTGGAACATGCAACGCCTGTGACACAATTGAAGGCGCCGTCACCCCCGGCGGTAACACCTTTGAAGAGGAGCAAGAAGAGGTTAAACCAACCCTACCCACGTGCCTCTAAAATACGCAAATGGCTAACGTATTAACTAAACGCTATTATGACATTTCTACCCCATCCTCTTACGGCGGCGTAGATAGACTGTACAGAAGTGTTTACGGAGTAGGAAAAAAAGATGTTGAAAGATTTTTGAGGGAGCAGGACGCTTATACGCTTCATAAGCCTGTGAGAAAAAGGTTTAAAACAGCCAAGACAACGGCTTCCTCGATTGATTCTATTTGGCAAGCAGATTTAACAGACATGCAAAGATATTCTGTGTATAACGATGGTTACCGCTACATTCTATTCATAATAGACGTGTTCTCTAGATATCTGTGGCTAGTTCCTCTGAAAAATAAATCACCTGAAACAGTTGCTAAAGCCACCAAAACGCTAATGTTAAAAGAAAACAGGGTTCCTGGCTATTTTTGTACGGATATGGGGAAGGAGTTTATAGGCCGTGCTTTTCAGAATATGTTGACAGAGTTTAATATCAGCTATTACACAACCAATTCTATACATAAGGCTTCTTTAGCTGAAAGAGTTCAGCGCACCATAAAGGAACGCATGCACCGTTATTTTACACATAAAAACACATACAGATTTCTAGACATTCTGGAATCATTGGCATCATCCTACAACCGCTCACACCATCGCACGATTGGGGCAACACCTAACGAAGTTTTAGAAAGAGGTACGCTCCCGAGAAGAGATGGATCACCACCACCACCACCACCTCTGTGCGCTTCAAAATCAATGATTATGTAAGGCTGTCGCGTTCGGGGAATAAATTCGCAAAGGGTTTTGAGCAAGGATGGACACGCGAGATTTTTAAAGTTAGGGCTGTGAGACCTAAAGGTGTGATAATGATGTATTACATTGAAGATTTGAATGGGGAAGAAATCTCAGGAGGCTTTTACCGCGAGGAATTGCAGAAAGTTGCGTTTAATTTAGAAAAAAATGTGTTTAAAATTGAGAAAATTTTAGGAAGCAAAGGTTCAGGAAGGAGAAAAATGTACCTGGTGAAATGGCTAGGGTACCCAGAAAGCTTCAACACCTATATAAAAGCTGATGCAATAATGAAGCTTAAATAGTATGCAACATGGCTCCTAACCATTTCTACGTCACACTCCCGTCCTCCTCGTCCCTGTCTGTACACCCTAACAACACGCTAGCCAACTTTGTAACAGAACTCCATGGGCACATTGAATTGGGTCGTGATTCGTATGAGGTGGGGATATGCGAAATTCAGCTGGACACCGTCTTTTTAAATATTGAACATAAAGAAACCGTTTTTACGATTCTTAGAGACATTGACGAGTGTGAAAAAGCTGGGGTAGCTATGGATGAAACTATGCGCATCGCTCGGACTAAGATTACACGGTATTACAGTACAGAAGTAAGACTAGGGCCGGGTCAATATGGTTCGGCCGAGGATGTTGTGAGAGGCTTAAACGTGAGTTTAAGAAACTCAAACCTTACGAATGATTTAGTATATGAAATCGTAAACAACCCTGCACATACACTAATCCTAAAATCAAAGACTAACAGACGTCTTAAAGAACATAGAAAGTTCAAAATTCTAACCAACGGCCGATATAGCGCAGCCTTCCAAAGAGACACATTTCACGAGACACAGTATAACTTGTCCAGATTAATGTATCAATTGAAGATGGAGAAATTGGCTGAAAGGTCCCCAGACATGTGCTATATTTACAGTAATATAGTGGAGCACCAGTTTGTTGGGGATACCCAGGCACGCCTGCTGCGCATTGCTCACATCCCCAACCATAGAGGAAGGAGTTTGAGTATTACATATGACAGGCCCCATTATGTGAATGTCGCAACTAATTTAATAACCAATATCACAATATATATAAGAACGATTGAGGGCGAAAACTTCCCATTCGGTAACGGGAGCTTAACAGTGAAGCTACACTTTCGACGCACTGAGTTATAATGGATAGAAAGCCTTTCACCGTCTATCGAGGGATGCGATACCAGCGCGGTAGTGGACTTGGATCCATTTTTTCATCCATACTACGTACGGCTGTTCCTTTGCTGAAGAGGGGTGCCAGATACCTTGGAAGGAAAGCGCTACAATCAGGCCTTAACACTGCAGAAGACATATTGGCCGGGGCTAAACCTAAAGAAGCTCTAAAAAAACATTTAAAGCGTACACGGAACGAAATCATCAAAGATGCAAAGAGAAAAATGCGTGGTGGCGGGAAGAAGAAGAGGGCTCCCCGGAAGAAGAAGGGGTCACGTGGTATTAAACGTAAAAGGCTATCAAAAAAGAAATGCTGTAAGCGAATGAAACCTATGGTTGACCACTTTTTTGACTGATATAAGCTAAGGATATTGATCTCATGAATCATAGTTTGTTTACCACTTGTCGAGAGAGGAGTCACTATTTCGCCATGGCACGCTTCATCCACCCATGTAGTTCACAATGCTGTAAATCGGAGCTGTCCTTTTTTGAGCTCCCGCCAACCCAAGTTTCTATTGAGCACAGTGACTTTATTACAATTAACCCTTTAAACACAATTAGTTCACCGAGTGCACCTATAGAATTCGTGATACCCAGCTCAGGTCCTTACTTTTTTGATCCAAGCTGTGTGCACATGTACGCTAAGCTACGTATAGCCCATTCTGATGGAACGGCCTGCGATGACAAATATGCTGTATACCCTGAAACAAACTTTCTGCACGCCATATTCAACCAGTGTGACGTATATTTAAATCAGACCAACATATCGGCAGGCACGGGGTACTATCATCTACGAGCCTATTTGGAAAATGTCCTCAACTTTTCCAAAGAAGCGAAGGCTACCTTTTTAAGTGCGGAGGGATATTATCAAACTAAAGATGAAAATAGTATAAAGGACAAATTTAAAAATTCTAAAAAGAAAATATACGAGTGTTTTGGACGGTTGCACACAGATTTCACTTTCCAGGAGAAGTTGCTTGTGAACGGGGTGGATATGAAAATAAAGCTCACCCGCACGAGTCCTGAGATCTGCTTAAATCTGGATGCGAATCAAGAAGAGGGTGCAAAGTCCGTTGTGGTTCACATTATGGACACATACCTCCGCGTACGGCGAGTGAAATTAAGTTCACCAAAACAACTAGAAATTGAGAAAAATTTACTAAACGCTACAGTGAAATATCCTATTAACAGAGTGCAGATCAAACTATATACGGTTCCTGCAGGGTTGGCATCGAAGCAGATAGAAAACATTGCCCTGGGAAATCTTCCTAAAAGGATATTAATCGGCATGCAGGACCACGCTTCGGTGAATGGAAAATATAAAAAGAGTGCCTTTAAATTCGAGAATTTCGGACTTAAAAATATAACTCTATACGTTAATGGCACTGCTTTGGGTGGAACAATGGGTACGGACTATTCATCAGACGCTGTGTTACCTCTTTGTGCCAGAGCCTATAGTAATCTGACCCATATTGCAGGTGATTGTGATGAGCTTGGTAATGGGGTAACGCAGGAAGAATTCATTGATCAATTTAACCTTTATCCGTTTGACATTACACCTGACTTATCTGCTAGCGTAAATACCCATTTAACACCACAGCAGAGCGGTAACATCTCAGTGCGGCTGGAATTCGCCAAGCCTATAGACGCTCCTATTAGTGTACTAGTATATCTCGAATCGCAAGCCCTAATAGAAGTAGATAGATTTAGAAGCGTTATCACTGACTTTTAAAATGGATGCTAATACACTTCAGAAAGTAATGGAGCGAGTCACACGTTCCAAATTTATCGGCGTGTTTGCGAAGAATGAAACATTGAGTTTGCCAAGTACGCGAGAATGCGGTAGTCTTATTGTGAACACAGACATCATCGGTAATGAAGGGATTCACTGGATCGCTGTCTATTTTAAAAATAGACAGCGCCTGTACTATTTTGATTCACTCGGTACTCAACCCTGGAGTGACCCTATTATTGTAAAATTTCTCGCTCAGTTACATATTCCCGAAGTTGTATGGAACCCATTTCGTATGCAGGGATATTTTACTAATGTTTGCGGAATGTACTGTGTCTCATTTCTCATGCATATGTCAAATGATAAAGAATTTATAAATTTTTTAAATTTATTTGACCCGTGTCACACTCACCGAAACGATGAAATGGTATGCAGACAGATAAAAAACCGTTTTCCAATTGTACGTACTCGTTGTATATTATAATGTTTTTGTTCGTATATTTGTAACGGTATATTCGTTTATTGTACTGATTTCTTTCATTTAATAAATTTATGAAAATATATTGTGTCTTCTTATCCCAAAAAGATCGAAAAACACTTACATTATTTCGGTGTGACATTGTTGACTGATCAGTATACCCTCCCTATTCCGAGATTCTTCAAAAGATTGTATAACTCGTGTCAAATCCTCATCGGACCTTAAAGGAATAATGCTTTTAAAACATATACAGAGTATACAGACAGACAGATCCCCATTATGTGAAGATATCTTTGGTTCGAGGAGTGAACGCCATAAAAATTTCGATTTTAGCATAATGGGGAAATAACACTGATTGACATTTTTGGCGAGTATCTATTTGACGAGATACTACAACTCTCCATATATATATAAAATTCTAATTATAGACACTTACATTTCTATGGTAGTCCCTTGCGTCGGGTTGTAAGGAGCGTCACTGCAAATATCTTCTACGGTTTGCGTTGAAAATAATTCGCCACAATCAGTCGCATTGAAAAGACTAATTGTGGTTAATGCTGCAGTATCACGTTCTTCATACAAGTCTGGGGAGACGTACAGGTCCATGGTGGAGGATGTGTGACACTGCTGACTGATCAGTATATCATCCATATTCCGAGGTTCTTCAAAAGATTGTATAACGTGTCAAATCCTCATCGGACCTTAAAGGAATAATGCTTTTAAAACATATACAGAGTATACAGACAGATCCCCATTATGTGAAGATATCTTTGGTTCGATTACCAATTTCGATTTTAGCATGATGGGGAAATAACATTGATTGACATTTTTGACTAGTATCTATTTGACGAAATACTACAACTCTCCATATATATATAAAATCGAATTATGGACACTTACATTTCTATGGTAGTCCCTTGCGTCGGATTGTAAGGAGCGTCACTGCAAATATCTTCTACGGTTTGCGTCGAAAATAATTCGCCACAATCAATCGCATTGAAAAGACTAATTGCGGTTAATGCTGCAGTATCACTTTCTTCATACAAATCTGGGGAGACGTACAGGTCCATGGTTGAGGAATGATTATTCACTGATGCGAAAATAGCTACTGTTACTCCCAACTGAAAATATCCCCTTTTATATGCACATTCGCCAAGCTCCGCCCAAAAGACCAGATGTTCGTCGTGATTGGCTGCCGATGTAGCTGGGTGGAGCTATGACGTGTACCATTCCGCTATAACGGGTACGGACGAGTAATTGCATCTTTATATTTTCACTAATAGAATTAATGCTCTTATTCTCCTTTGAAAATTATTTGGTGATTCGTATAGAACTTTTGATATTGATTCCAAATATGGTTTCAGAAGTTTTCTATCACCCATAGTTTTCGAGAAAATAATATTTCCATTTACTCAATTTCCCGCATCATTAGTCACTAATGTAATCGAGAGGGTATAAAGAAATATATCATAATTATATTTTAAAAATAACATTCGGTTTCAACGTTAAACTGTAGGTCTAAGGTGGTCATTACACATAATAAAATAAAGTGGTTGGCAGATAAATGGGCACCCTACGTGTCCTAGTGGTTAAGACGCTGGGCTGTTGATGGTTCGGAGTTAAACTGTAGGTCTAAGGTGGTCATTCCACATAATAAAAGAAAGTGGTTGGCAGATAAATGGGCACCCTACGTGTCCTAGTGGTTAAGACGCTGGGCTGTTGATGGTTCGGAGTTAAACTGTAGGTCTAAGGTGGTCATTCACATAATAAAAGAAAGTGGTTGGCAGATAAATGGGCACCCTACGTGTCCTAGTGGTTAAGACGCTGGGCTGTTGATGGTTCCACGTTAAACTGTAGGTCTAAGGTGGTCATTCCACATAATAAAAGAAAGTGGTTGGCAGATAAATGGGCACCCTACGTGTCCTAGTGGTTAAGACGCTGGGCTGTTGATGGTTCGGAGTTAAACTGTAGGTCTAAGGTGGTCATTACACATAATAAAAGAAAGTGGTTGGCAGATAAATGGGCACCCTACGTGTCCTAGTGGTTAAGACGCTGGGCTGTTGATGGTTCCAGTTAAACTGTAGGTCTAAGGTGGTCATTACACATAATAAAAGAAAGTGGTTGGCAGATAAATGGGTACCCTATGTGTCCTAGTGGTTAAGACGCTGGGCTGTTGATGGTTCCACGTTAAACTGTAGGTCTAAGGTGGTCATTCCACATAATAAAAGAAAGTGGTTGGCAGATAAATGGGCACCCTACGTGTCCTATGGGGTAATCTCTACTGAACTTCATTGCTAATAACTCTCAGTAATCGAATGACATCCCAAGTCGTACCTTTTCATTATAAATGGAATCCTTTATTTGAACAAAACTCTCGCTCTCTTCTATATATATATATATATATATATATATATATATATATATATATATATAGTGTATGAGAGATAATTGTTATTATTACTAAATTGAGGTTATTGGTAATGGATCTGGGCAAGGTGTAATAATGTAATAGACCATAATATTCTATTGAAATAATTTGTATTGTTATGGTTTTAGATAATTTAAGCTCAGGACCTGCATTGTCTACATCGACTCCATCCGTGATATAAAAATAAATGCATATTTTATTTAATTATTTCATTACATTTATCGAATGTAAATTATCTGCTGCGGTGGATGACTCCCCATCCAACTACCACTCAGATCCAACGTCGCTTAACGTAGTTGCTCGGCTGAGTTATGATAAAAGAAAATTATGGCAGTGGGTATGAGTAAGTTGTTTGATGTAATAGAACACAACATTCTACTCAATAATTTGTGCTGTTGCGGTATTAGAGGGTCAATCAGTGACTGAATTAAAAGTTATTTGCCCGATAGATATAATATGCATCAGTAAATGAGGCTTGCACCACTAAAGCGTTTGCCAAACATGGTGTGCCACGGTAAATTCAATTTATATAGATATGA
>JAJOZX010003762.1:100000-125000 GCA_023014485.1 Bathynomus jamesi | reverse complement strand
TTTCTCTCCTCCTCCTTCTTTCTCTTGGGGGATAACGCCGCCTCCAAGTTTCATGACCCCCTTTGTTGCACCTGCAGCATCCCCCCCTTTGGGGGAATTTTTTTTTTTTTTCTTTCTTTTTTCTTCTTTTTTCTTTTTTTTTCCTTTTTTTCTTTTTTTTATAACCCCCCACCCCCCTCCCCCCTTTGCAACAACCCCCAACCCCCTTTGCAACAACCCCCAACCCCCTTTGCAACATTACATAATAACCTGCAACATTCTTGCACTCTCCCCTTTTTCGGCTATACTACTAAATCGATGGAAACGTCTTTCTTTCACAGGCTCCGATAAAGCAGTAACCTTCACCCTCTTAAATGTTTTCAACCCAAGATCTTTTCGAATTATTCGCTGTACTGATGAACGTGAAATCCCGGTTTCTTTCGCAACTTCACGTTCACTTTTACTTGTTCCCGGTTGTTCCTCTTGACTTAAAACCATTTCATTTACTTTTTCAATGTTTTCTGGCGTTCTAATACTTTTTGGTCGACCACTTCCCGGACGCCGTTGACTGCTGCCGGTTTCTTTAAGTTTTTGTAAAAAATGTGCCACAGTTCTTTTTTTCCAATTTCTATTTGGAAATTCGTAAAGGATTCTGTTTAATGAATATCCTTTTTCTTCACGTAGTGCTTGTATAATGTTCTTATCAGATTCTCTCAATCCCATCTTGAGGGGTCTGGAATAGAAAAATTTCATTTAAAATTAGGATCAAGGAATAAATATATATGCGCAACTTTGTATATTTTTTTTGGAAGCCAATTTTGGGCATTATATGGGCTTATAACCATCAAGCCATAGAATAAGTATTTAAAGAGAAAAGAATTATCTTTCATTTGGTTGCTTTTCTTAAGTCCCTAGCTGCAATGGTTATTGAGATATCACTTCTCAAAATTGGTGCCATTTTTTTTGGGCCACCCTGTGTATATATAGACAGGGTGTCCGAGAATTATCTGTACAATTTTTGGCTGTTATTAAAAGTCAACCATGAAGTGTAGAAATTCCAGTGTTGTCCCATTTTACAGAGAATCTCATTAAGTTTTTTCTGATACCAAGTTTTGACAAGTTTTTTAGAAATTCCAGTGTGTCCGAAAATTATCTCTACAATTTCATCTTTTAATAAAATTCTTGATAACACACGTAAAATTCTTAAACAAGATTATTTAGAATCTGTATTTTCAAAAGTTTCTTTTATTAAAGTAACGTTGTTACAAACATTCGATATGTGCACCATCAGTGATTCGCAAAACATCCAATCGATACTCCAAATGTTGCCATGTACGCTGCAGCATATCCACACAATTCGCTCAATAGCAGCTGTGATTCTTGCTTTTAAATCATCAATGTCTGTCACCCGCGTATTGTACACAAGATCTTTGACGAATCCCCAAAGAAAGAAATCACAGGGTGTGATGTCGGGAGATCTAGCCGGCCAATGAATTGCACCTCCACGGCCAATCCACCTGTTTGGGAATGTCTCATTCAGGGACTTACGGACGATCAAGGCCCAATGTGGCGGTGCGCCATCTTGCTGAAAAATGATGCGTGGGAGCAGTGCTTCCAATTGCGGATAGACAAAGTGTTGCAACATGTCCAGGTAGGTATTGGAGGTCACTGTCGATTCACCGAAGAAAAATGGTCCAATCACGCGATCATGTAACAGGCCACACCACACATTAACTTTACGACTGTCTCTGATGTGCTCTTCTATGCAATGTGGATTTTGTGACCCCCATATGCGCACATTTTGTTTGTTTACCTTGCCTGAAACATGAAAAGTTGCCTCGTCCGAAAACATGATTCTTGCCAAGAACGCATTGTCCTGGTCGACTCTGTCAAGCAGAGTCATTGCAAATTCCTTACGGGAGACCTTATCTTCTTGCGTAATCTGTTGCAAGATTTGCAACTTGTAAGGATGCAACTTCAAACGTTTACGCAAGACATCATGCACTGTCGAACGAGGTATCTGTAACTCTCGTGATGCAATTCTTGTCGACTTGCGTGGACTGCGAACAAAAGCCTCTCGAATGCGCTCGACATTTTCAAAAGACGTTCCAGGCCGCCCTGCTCCTTTCTTATGCTCTACACTTCCAATTTCCTTAAACCTTTTATACCAAGCTCGTATGGTTACTCTTGATGGAGGGTTTCTGTTGTAATTAGTTCTAAACCTTCGTTGAACTTGTGTATCTGATTTTGTTTCGATAAACCATTCAACACACTGTGCTTTCTCCTGTGGATTCATTAAGGATGAGGGGTGTGTATGAATATCTGAAAAAGAAAAACTTGTCAAAACTTGTTATCAGAAAAAACTTAATGAGTTTCTCTGTAAAATGGGACAACACTGGAATTTCTACACTTCATGGTTGACTTTTAATAACAGCCAAAAATTGTACAGATAATTCTCGGACACCCTGTATAATATATATATATATATATATATATATATATATATATATATATATACTCTCCAACCCCAAATATTTTTCTCTGTGAAGATTTTAATTTCCCATATGTGAAATATAAAAGGATAGGAAAAAATATATGTATAAACCAGGACAAGGGGGACACACAAGAAGACCAGGAGCAGGTGAAAATGCTACTAGCTCTAACTGATGAATTTATGATAACGCAAGAAATAACAGAAAACACAAGAAAAAACAACTGCCTAGATTTGGTATTCACAAACAACAGTAATCTAATTGAGAAGGTAGAAATATCCCCAACTATGATATCGGACCACAACATCATTGAAATAACAGCTAATATAAAGACAACGGGAAAGGAAAAAACACGCACAACAGAAAAAAGCAAATTTGAAAGTTTTAATTTTCACTCCAAAAGTATAAACTGGGAAGATGTGACAGCCAGCATGGAAGTAATAGATTGGAAAACCATTCTCGAGGCCAAGACAACGGAGGAGATGCTAATGACGTTAGAGGAGAAGACGTTAGAAATTGTGGAAAAACATGTCCCAAAGATAAAACAAAGAGGAAAGAGAAGCATGTTCGAAAGACAAAAGAGAACACTGTTTCGAAAGAGAAAAAGAATGACTGCAAAACTAAGTAATTGTAAAGATAACAACATCAGAAAAATATTAAATGATAAACTGCAAAGTATCGATGACGTCATACAGGAACTAATCGAGAAGCATATAGAAAAAGAAGAAGACGACGCTATAGAAGCGATAAAGGCTAACTCAAAGTACTTCTAAAATTTCGCAAAAAGAAAGTCGAAAAACCATGCGACTATCGGACCTTTAAAAATGAGAACAGTGCTTTATCGGATGATCTAACAGAAGTATTTGAAATATTAAGAGCTCAGTACGAATCATCTTTCAGTATCCCAAAAACTGACAAATTGATATGCGATAGAAACGCGTTCTTTGAAGAAGAACCACAACGGGAAAGTATAACGGATTTCGACTTTACGACGGATGATATTACACAAGCCATAGGGAAACTAAAAACACACTCAGCGGCAGGACAGGATAAGTGGAATGCCACACTGATCAAAAACTGCAAGAATGCAATTGCTGAGCCCCTATACTGGATATGGAGACGATCACTAGACACGGGAGAAATACCGGGCATCCTGAATAGCGCGAACATAGTTCCAATATATAAAGGAGATCGAATCGAGGCCAAAAATTATAGGCCAGTATTGCTTACATCCCATCTCACTAAAATATTTGAAAGAATAGTTAGCCAGAAAATCTGACTTTTTAGAAACGCAGAAAAAATTCAATGATAACCAACACGGGTTTCGGTCAGGCAGATCATGCCTATCACAACTAATGGAACACTACAACAACATTATTGATTCACTTGAAAGTAATGAAAACTATGATGTACTATACACAGACTTTGCTAAAGCGTTTGATAAGTGTGACCACGGAATCATAATACATAAACTGAAATATATGGGAATAACAGGAAAAGTAGGGAAATGGCTATATAATTTCCTTAGTGAGCGGCGGCAAGTCGTTACAGTACAAGGAGTATCTTCATCAGAATCAGAGGTCCTCAGCTCAGTACCACAAGGAACAGTATTAGCTCCACTACTCTTCATAATCATGCTAACTGACATAGATGAGGACGTTACCAGAGACAGCACAGTAACATCCTTTGCGGATGAAACAAAGCTCAGTAGAAAAATAAGAAACCCAGCAAACATAAGATCACTACAAACCGACATAAACAGAATCTACAAGTGGACGGAAGACAACAATATGAAGTTTAACACCGAGAAATTTCAGCTATTACGGTACGGAAAAAGAGAAGACCTAAAATCCATTGAATATTATACCCCAAATGGACAGGAAATTCAGAGAAATCCCAGAGCAAATTATTTAGGGGTTGTAGTGATGGATGATGCGAAATTTGAGACACAAAATAAGATAGCAGTAAACAGAGCAAAGAGAATAACGGGACAGATATTGAGAACCTTTAAACGAAGGGATAGGAATGTCATGATTCCTCTACTGAAAACCCTGATAATACCCAAATTGGAATACTGCTCGGTCCTAACATCCCCATATAAAAAAGAAGACATTAGACAGCTGGAAGGGATCCAGAGAAGCTTCAGAGCCAAGATCAGTGGGTGCAAAGAACTAAATTACTGGGAAAGGTTACGCGAACTAGACCTATACTCACTGGAAAGGAGAAGAGAGAGATACACCATTATTTACACTTGGAAAATAATGGAGAAACTAGTCCCTAATCTTACTCTGAACCCTATAACTCCCCAAACAACGGTGGACAGTAGAAACGGCAGACTGTGCCGTATTCCCAAATTAAAGGCGAGACAGGGCACATCCTTAACCCTGAAAGAAAATAGTTTTGTAGTGAAAGGACCAAAACTGTTTGATCAGTTGCCCAAAGACCTAAGAAACACAAAAGGAGTTGCAGTGGAAATCTTCAAAAGAAGACTAGACGCCTGGATCAGAACAATCCCCGATGAGCCGGGCGTACCTGGCTATGTGAGGTGGAGAGCGCAAGAATCAAACTTACTACTTCACCAGGCCACTTCGAGAGGAGGGAGGACAAGCTTGACCTTCGCGAAATGAGAGATCATCACGCGAAACCTTTGTAAGGTTTTAAGGTTTTATATATATATATATATTCAAGAAGCTCATTACTTTAGTACGTGGGGGTGAGTGTGCCCCAAGAGTCACTTGAGCCAGAGCAGAAACAGATTAAGCGACCAACTGAACTCCACCCGATGCCAGCGGCCGAGTGAACCACCACCACACCGCTCAGAGTCCACTACCGTAACCACTGAGCTACCGGGCAACATTTTATATATATATATATATATATATATAATATATATATATATATATCACGGATATAAGGATCATCCGCTTATATGAATCATTTTCATTTCCCCGATCCAAATATTATTCATTAATTTATCGTTAAACTCCAGATATATATAGATCATTTTTTTCAATCAGATGTTAATTATATACTTTACCTGACCGTTCATATTTACTTTTTTGTTAGCAAATATTTTTTTAATTATTTTTTATTAGATTATTTGAGGATTAGTATTTACATGTCTCGTATTTTATCTTTAGTTTAATCTTTGACTTCCATTTTTATCATTTTTTTAATCTTGATTAATCTTGATTAAATAAGATTAATCTTAATCCTGATTAATCTTGATTACTCTTGAGCTTGATTAATCTTGATTATTTTTAATCTTGATTAATTTTGATTATTCTTAATCTTAATTAATCTTGATTATTCTTAATCTTGATTAATCTTGATTATTTTTAATCTTGATTAATCTTGATTAATCTGATAAACGTGGTGATTTTCTAACTATAAAAAGGGGGATATTCTCAGTATTGTTAATCATTAAAGAAGTCAGAGAAGCTCTTACAGTTTTGCAGCTACTAAACGAATGTAGCAGAGTTCAAATTGATATTTTTTTAATTTATTATAAATTTATTTATTATATATTTATTATAAATAAAAAATGAACAGAATGTTGAAACTGTAATAATGTTTAATGAAACCACTTAAAATCACATAATTTTATAATAAAAAATAAAAATTTAAAAGAATTATTAAAATACAGTACTCGTATATTTATTCCCAATTGTTTGTACAGTACTTAATATAACATTTTCTGATAATTTACATAACTGTCGGTTATACTGATCAGCCGTACATAAGGATCATTTTGCGATTTCTCGATGTGATCCTTATATGCGACTTTAACTATATACTCGTATATAAATATTGTTTCTATTTATAGTACTGAAACAGTAGCAACTCCGTTGATTTCTGTTAAGGTTTTGACCGACTTTCAATTGACACAACCACAAACAAGGAACAAAAAGCTAAGGGTTCGATTACTGTTTAATACTTTAATACAATAAATAAAATGTAATTCAACCCGTGAAAGGGGAAATTTTTTTATACTAAATTTACATTGTTCGGAAATAAGTTCTCCTAGAAACAGAAAATTTCTAAAAACTCCTAAAAATTAACTACCAAGAAATGAGACGTTTTGTCTTCATAATCGTTAATAAAATGTAAATAAAACGTTTTTGAAACGTTATAAACGTTCATGTAACGTCAATAAAACTCTTTTAACACGTCATAAAAGTTTTTAAAACATCAATAAAACGTTTATAAAATTAATAAAACGTTTATAAAACGTCAATAAAACGCATATAAAATTAATAAAACGTTTATAAAACGTTCATAAAACGTCAACAAAAGTTATAAAACGTCAATAAAACGTATATAAAATTAATAAAACATTTATTAAACGTCACTAAAATGTTTATGACGTTCACTAAACGTCCCATTTCTTTTTGGGTTTTAATCGGTAATGATTGGATTTAGTTTTTAAAATTTTATTACTGTCAACAAAAGAAATAAAACATTCAAAGAAAAGCAGAATTTTACCAGTTAGTAATATTTTATGCTTTTTGCAAATTTCATGTTTGTAGACGAACTTTTTTCTGAAAGCATAAATAAAGAGAACAGCATAACGGAACTCTGAACGAACTGATCAACTATTTTTACAATTATGAAGATTAAATTCCTGGGTATGAAAATCCTTTGGCACTCTTTTAGAAGCTATTTCCCCCTTATATATTTCCCAGAGGGCAAGCAAACCTTCTCAACAAAAATACCCACAAAAAGTACAAAAACTGTTACAGATGTTTGAGGGGTTTCACACAATTTAAATTTTAAATATTTCCAAAAATATTACAAAAATAATATATTAAAATTTTTTAATTAGAAATAGTCATCCAAAATACAAAATAAACTCACTTTATTTCAGAAATATTCTGAAATAAAGTGCCATTAATTACACTGTACAACAGTGAAAAAAAAATGGAAATGAGATCGTCATTTTTATGGCTACTTATATGCGTAGATTGCGAAAATAACACTCATTTATTTGTATCACCCACCGATTTTATGAAAATGACCCTATTTCATTGTATCATTTTGAGAACCACTGGTTCTCTGAACGCATCTTTTACATTTTGTTCAGTCATGCATATGCTGTGGTGGTGGTGTTCGGCTCTGTGTTTCCACTTTGATTTTATGAAAAATTTCTTTCATTAATCATTTAAAACAAAATTGTCAGCCATATTTTATCATAAATCAGTGCTATAAGTGAGTATTATTGAATAACAGCTATCAAATTATGTATATTTCACCGACAACGTCTATATTGTGCGAAATTGCAAATTGATATATCATTTTCTTATTTTACAGGTTTTTATTAGTTATGCTACAATGCCTAGAGAGTGCAAAAATTCGCCAGACAGTTTTTGTTATATTTGTGGGACATTAACATTAAAACAGTATAAAAGGAAGTTGACTTCTCATGTGAAAAAGCTTTATGAATTATATTTCGCATGCAAAGTTGGTGATCAGGACGAGCACTGGACGCCTCATATCTGCTGTGTGAGATGTACAAGCTCGTTATCTGCATGGTTCAAAGGCACCGGTCCTGGTCTGGGATTCGGTGTCCCAATGGTATAGAGAGAGCCGCTGGACCATTCAACTGATTGCTATTTCTGCTCAACGAACATTATTGGTTTGAATCTTTTATTTTTCTGAATATACGTCAAATTTGGTGTTTTTAGCATATTTTAGCATATCCTGCTCTGCATAATGTATTACACAATTATGCTATCTTAAGTAGTCAACAATGTCTATTGTCTCACATTACAGGTTGCAACAGAAAAGGGAAAAAGGCTATAGTCAACCCAAATCTTCGTTTTGCTATGCATCCTGTGGAACATTATACACATATACCCATCCCTCGTCCTCCAGCTGAAATGCCGAGTGATAACACAAGTAGTATAGCCGAAAAAGGGTAGAGTGCAGGAATGTTGCAATTTATTACGTAATGCTGCGATAGGGGGTGGGGGTTGTTGCGAAGGGGGTGGGGGTGTTGCAAAAGGGGTGGGGGTTGTTGCAAAGGGGGTGGGGGTGTTACAAATGGGGTGGGGGTGTTATGCAACCTGTTACAAAGGGGGTGGGGTGTTACAGAAAACCCTGCAAAGGGGGGTGGGGATGCTGCAGGTGCAACAAGGGGTCATGAAACTTGGAGGCGGCGTTATCCCCCAAGAGAAAGGAGAGAAAGGAGGAGAGGTGTTCACCTAGCAGGAGCCAAGTGCATATTAAGACTTCAGCCGAATAGGCGTTGTCTTATAGGCTCCTAATCAGCCAGTTGGCTTATAAGGCGTAAATGGCTTGAGTTGCCAGATAGCGCCATGTATTCAATAGAAGGCTGAGTTGCCAGTTTGTGCTATATATTTAATTAATTAATTCTAATCGAAGACTCAGTTGCCAGATACCACTTTTTAACATTATTATGGAGAGTTGCCAGATACCATTGTATACATTATTATAGACTCCTAATCAGCCAGTTGGCTTAGAAGGTGTAAATGGCTTGAATTGCCAGATACCACTTTTTAACATTATTATAGAGAGTTGCCAGATACCATTGTATACATTATTATGGAGAGTTGCCAGATACCATTGTTCAGGTACACAGTTGCCAGATTGTACCATTTCTTTTCTTAAAAGTTGGTTTAGAATTCCGCTAGTAGGTTTAGAAGGCGTAACATGATATAATTAACCAAAAGAATTAAGTAAAACAACATTGCATCATTCTGTTTATTATAAATATATAGAAAATAAATATACATTTGAATGATCAATAATAATAGAAACGAGGAATATGCATATAATCCGTCAATATAACAGTACAGGAGATATATACACACACACACACACAATTATGGAGATATATAGAAAATAAATATACATTTGAATGATCAATAATAAGAAATGAGGAATATGCATATAATCAAAAAAATACACACACACACACACACACACACAATTATGGAGATATATAGAAATAAATATACATTTGAATGGTCAATAATAATAGAAATGAGGAACATGCATATAATCCTTCAATATAACAGTACAGGAGAAATATCACACAAATATGTTAAATATATAAATACATTTCACTTTTTTTTTCAAAATACTAAACTCGCACTTAATCGAGTCTACAATTACATCATTATTGCTCTGCATTACGCAGTATATGCGGTTTAATAATATTTCACTGCTTAAAGTATAGGGAAACCTGTATTCGACATGAAGGGCTTTCATATCGTTCAGTACTATTTTTGTTCCCACTTTACAACCGGTTGGTAAGTCATCTTTAAATACGTATAGAATACAATCAAAAGCACGCACAAAGAGTTCATCGTTAGCTACATTATTAAACACAAGTTTATAAACACGCTTTTCCAATCGAGGGTTTATTTCTACCGACCCGAGCTTTTCAATCGTGAACTCGTCTTCACTCAACATAACGGCAATTGAAATAATCTTCTAAATCGTTACGACAACTGCGCGTTATATAAAGAAATAGTTCTTCAGGGTGAACGGTGTAGGTGAGCTCAGCCTTGTACCTGTCAATTGCTTTGTACCAAAGTTCATGGTATTTCAAAGAGTCTAAACTTTTTAAATAAACGTCCAGCTCTAGACCATTCTCACCTTCTTCAGCCCTACACTCGGTAAACCCATCGAGCAGAGCGGTGTATGCGTATTCAAGTACTGTATCAAAATAAAGCATATCCGTAGCACGCGCGTCTAATATAGGTTTCAGCTTGCAGAATCCGACGATTTCAAACATTCTGTCGAGGATGAAACGGTTTCGCGTAGGAACAAGAGCGTTATTATCAGAAGCATTCTTCCACATCAGCCGTATATCAATGCACGGCCGATCGTTATTTATACACAACGTACATACGACGGCGTATGAGGGAGCGTCACTAATCTGCTCTCTTCTTGTACCTACGTTAGCAGGTATTTTATAACGATCTTCACTCCACTTCTCAACTATCACGAAGATTCTATTCATCTCCTCGACACTTAACCCTTTAACGCCGAACGTTTTTGTAGGGTTAAGTCTAAATGCGTGTATTTGAAACGCTAAGTATTCGACTCAGTCGGCGTTAGAGGGTTAAATAAACCCGTTTGTTTGTTTGTCTACATTCCGTTTCCAGTACATAGCTAACGGTACCGGATTTACGCCTGAACACGCGCAACGATTTCGTCACGGACACATCGTACAAGGAGTTGAGAATGCTGCTCAAAGGAAGTTCCATTGTATTCGAGGAGCGCACGTCCACTCGGTTCAATCTCTGAGATAACTATGAGCCGTGTGAGGCACGCAGGTAGGCAGGAACGGTTCGATGGGCGGCTGACTCGATGATACGTGAATGGGTTTGTTCGAACTCGTATGATCCGCGAGTCGTACCATAATCGAGCGGCGAATTGTTGTACATATTGGGTAGGTGTTTTTCCGCTACAAGAATTAATTTCGGTTTTATCACTACCAGACTACGCACCAGACAGTTTCCCTCAGGATAATTTTCACGAACTAGGCACATTTTATAATGTTTTACTAAACATCTTCACACTCCGGCGCACTATTTGAGAGGAACATATGCTCATATTTTTCCTTTCTGCCCATCAAACGATACTCGTCTCTAAAGTCTGTTAAAAACTCACGCAGGTCACTAGCCACAACCTCACTACGAACCTCATCATGATATACATTAATATACAGGGTGAGTCAAAAGTAGCGCCCGATTTCTGTCAGTTGATTGTTTGTTTGCCATTTGTATTACAGTGTACAAGAAGGTAGAAATAAATGAATGACATGTTTATCTAACCATTTATTCGGGGGAAAATTATTACGGAACTGTACCAAGCTGTTTTACTTGCAATTTTCAAAGTGCCCTCCCTCGTGATCGATGCACAATTGCAGCCTGCAGAGTTCGATATCAGTTTCCTCAAACTTTGCAGTGATTTGAGCCTTCAATTCCTGAATGGTACGAGGCTTTTCACGATAAACAAGGTCTTTCATGAGCCCCCAAAGAAAGAAATCTGGAGGTGTAAGGTCTGGGGAGCGTGCCAGCCACTCGATCGGACCGCGGCGGCCGATCCACTCTCCGGGAAAGTTTTCATCAAGCCACTGACGAACATGACGTCCATAATGAGGTGGAGCTCCATCTTGCTGGAAATAACAGTCCTGATCTTGTACCCTGGCCAAAAAGAAGGTTTGCAGCATATCCAGGTAAATTTCTGCAGTGACAGATCCCTCAAAGAAAAAGGGTCCAATTATCCCTAATGGAGATATGGCTGCCCAAACTGTCACGCCAGGTAAATTTACCTCCTTCTCAACTGTCACTCTTGGGTTCTCCGCAGCCCAGTAGACACAATTGTGTCTGTTAATTGTGCCGTTAAGCTTAAAACATGCCTCATCTGACCACCAGATGTTGTCTAGCATTGTGTCCTCTTCGTCAAGTTTAGCTAAGAACTCTTCGCAAAATTGAAGACGGCGGTCGTCATCTCCATCATGAAGGGCATGCAGTAAGCGTGGAATGTAAGGTTTCCATTTTTTCTGGTGAAGGATACGGATAACACTTGATTGGCTCACTTCCAACTCTGCAGATAAACGGCGAGTTGACTTTTGCGGACTTTGTTCCAGTCTCCTGATGGCTTCTTCAGCCTTAGCTACATTCGTTGCCGTTTTCGGACGACCGGACTTCTTTGCAGTGGCTACCGACCCTGTTGCTTCAAATTTCTCGACAATCAATCGTATGTTTCTTCCTGGGGTGGGTTAATATCGAATTCCTGTGCCAAACGGCGTGCCGCCATCGTTGGTTGTTCATTACATTTGTAGTAATGTTTCACACGGCCGCAATGCGTTGAATCATTGAAAGGTAATTCATGGTTCAATTTGGTGCAAATTCAGTAACTTTCCAAACTCTCAGCAATAACCTGCAAAACAAAAACAAAAATAAATAAACTAAGAAAATTAATAATCTGCAAGACAATTATTAACAACATGACTTCCCAGAAAGAATCTGACAGCCGAAAAAAACAGAAATCGGGCGCTACTTTTGACTCACCCTGTAGTGATAAAAATACTTAAGATTGTTCATGATCACGAGATTCACATTTTCAGTCGTAGGGTATGAGTAATCGACATGGTGTAACATGACGTAATACCGCTTGTCATACCACCCATCCACAAGACTCATTATCCATACCTGCTGCTTCTCTTCTGCACGCGTTGTTTCTTTTACTTCACGGTATATGTGAGACTTTATAAAGTTTAGCTCTACAGCATACTTCAGCACATCGTCTGTGCAACGAAAGCCTTCAACGGTCTCACCAGAACATCCGTAGAGTATTTGTACATCTTGCAACTTCGCACAATCCAATGTGGTTTTAAAAGAGGCATAGGAGGGGGAATAGGAAGTTTTTCGGTATCCACCACATCTTCACACTTTGCTGAATACCATTTCATAAACGTTGTACAAGCAATATTAAAGGTAGCCATTTGAATACACGTCTGATCTCAAGGGCTTACTGCAGTCGACTGACCACGCAGGGAATCCCAGATAGTAGCATGACTCACGTTGCTGGTCTTACAGTGGGCGGAGCTTAGAACTTTCACCTGTGCACACACACACAACACACACACACCACACAACAAAGGAGAAAGTGAAACGCTAATTGAAACATGATTTATTTAATAAACGAGATATTCAAGTTATATATATTTACAAATACGATTTAATAAACGAGATATTCAAGTTATATATATACTTACAAATACGGGTAATAAATAAGTTAACAATAGATACATCAAAGATTATATACAAGACAAATACGTGTCATAAGTAAGTTAACAATAGGCGCATCAAAAGTTATGGTATCCAAAGGGTACGGTATCATAGGTACCAGGTAACTGGTAACGTTTCCTATAGGTGTTACGGCACACCTTCGTACCCCTAAGTTCCTTCACGCCCCCCAGCTTCTGTGCCCGAAAATTGTGGGTGCCTACAATTAGTTGGGGAGGTCATCGCCCTCATCATCATCCAAACACACTAGATCCTTCAACGATTCAAAGTTAACAACCCGCCGATTCGCATGGTTGAGCGTAATACCTTTGCCTTCACGATATATTTCATATCCTCCCCCACCCTGACCCGTACCCCATACGTTTTAGGTCCTGTTGAGACAAAAGAGTCGGCGTACGCGTTGTCCCCATACTCATCCTTGATCTCATCAGTGAGCTCGCCGAGGAACTCCGCAATAGAGGGCATGTATTCACCCTCCCTCTCTGTGAATATCACGCTATCTGTATCGGCATCCAAGAGAATGCAATAGACCCCAAAGTTTTATACGGGCGTAGGCTGTTGTGAAGCTGGCCACAGGTATGTTTGTAACCCTTGAGGTATCTGTGGCAAATTCAGTGTTGTTGTACTTTATTATGTAAGTATTACCTACATTCACGATCTCCATGACCTCTTTATCGGGAGCATTGGCATAATCCCAGACATCACTATAACTTTGTGCCAAATGAATGTTCCCTTTGCCGGTATTCTGTGCAAATTTTCCCCATAGACTGTTTAGACACAACTTTGCACTAAAGCGCTTGCCAGGATTCTTTGCAATTTGGGCACGATCAAGTTGTATACCTTCGCGGTCACGGTAACGTTGAATATAGGCAGACTTTTCATCTTCGGTATCAACTCCTCGCGGATACCCTGATGCCTCAACCTTATCCTTCAAAAATGCGTTTATATATGGTGTGAAAAGGTTGGGTAGCTTCTGAAACCTCCACACCTCATGTATCTTCAGTATTCTATACCCATGGCGTACGGCTAGGGCCAGCTCAGGACTTGTATATACGCCTCTGATCTTACGCTGGTGGGGTATATGGTTACAATCGCCGTTATTCTCTTCCGCGCACTTCACGCACAGGGGAAACATGAGCTTTGTCGTCCATAACGACAGGTAAGATTGGCATCCATAAATTGCGTGGGGGGAGTACGTCTACGAAGAGAGCCCAAAGTAACGATCATTCAAATTTCTTGAAAATTCATTGATGGAGGGCAGGTTAGGTCCCACCAGTTTCTCAGGAGCGCCCACGGGGTACGGATTGTTCTTCAACACGTATGGGTATAAGAACAGAAATCGTAGTAATGGAGCTTCACGCCCTCCGTAGGTGGAAAGTATAGTCTGAATGGATTTGTACGTCCTCCAAACAAGCTATCACCACATTTGAGAGGATCCAGCACCATTGAACGCTTGATCGTGTTTATTTCCTCACGGTACACTCGTCTGTCTCCATCCGTGCATCATATTCATGCTCCCACAAGACTTTGTGAGTGAACTGTGATCCTATAAGTGATCGCGGGTGCGGGTCCATGCAAGACAGTCGGCAGGAGATCTACCGTAGATATCTCCGGCGATTCCGCACTCAGGACGGGGGCATCCATGCCACCAGCATCCGTTAAAGGAGTACACAGTCTTCACACCAGTGACACGGTTTTCACTTAACCCATCAACCCAAAAACACGTCCATTAATCTTAATGGTACTTCACCCGTGTTACGGGCGTGCTTTATGTATACACCTGTCTGTTGCTGTAGGTGTATGAGCCAGTAAATAGCCTTGTGACCGTAACTGCGGGGTTTGTTTCGGTGAATAATGGCTAAGGTTGCTTTAGGCATGAAGTTATTCTTGAACACCGTAAAACATAATGACGCGATGGTGGTTGCGACTTGCAGCGGATCGCATTTGAAACGGCCTATGTACATCCTTCTAAAGGCCTGGAAACATACTCTAAGCACGCGCACATCATTCACGCAATAACGGTCACATTCATCAGCTATATTATAAGGGTTACTTTCATTAAAACTGTTGTAGTATCGATCAAAGTCTTCACGTTCATCTACACTCATACAGTCATAGTTAAAATAATGTTAGGGTGGTGGTGGGCCTACGTAGTTTAAAGTCTCGCTGGTGAGGAAAGTGTAAGGAAGTATCCTTTGGAAACTTCAGCTGCTACCCCCATCACCTTGGGTAGCTTTGCTAATTTACAAGGTGTGAATAATAAAGTGTCTTTAAATTGTACATTGCCTCTTATTTGCATCTGTATTAATTTGTTGCCTCTTTTCAATGGATAATCTGTAAATATCTCAGAGGATTCGTGTTCAAGCAACTCCTTATAAAGGAACTGCGTGTCAAACTTTGCCCCGTTATGGGCGAGAATATACACAGTCAATTTTTTTGAACTTGTCGGCAAACTTGACAATATAGGATACAAATAGTTTCACAGGACTATCGTGGACATTCGTTTTAAAAACGTTTGTCCGTTTACCGCATTTGGGACACTCGTCACATTCGATCCCCATACACTCATCACAGATGGTCTGGCTCACAAGTAAATGTGGAATTACCTCTTTGGTTTCAGCGTTCGTATATGTTTCTATTTCGTAGTATACAGTTATACAAGGGTTATTTTTAGGCTTAGCATCTTTCATATAACGTACATGCTTTACTCCATCCGCCTTATACTCCACCTTGGCATGTAGGACAGTGAATTTCGTCACACTTGTGTTTAAATTTTCCCCAATTATCCATTGTGTGAAACATACCACATTCACAGATTCTCATTTTCCTGCACGTGCCAGTTGATTTATGGAGCTCAAAGCAGTTATTATTGAAGAATGTGCGTCTACACACATCACACTCTCTTCTCAGCTTCAACTACACGGCTTTCACATTTGGTGCTTTTACACTGCTCAAATACCATGTGACATTCTTTACAATGTCACTATATCATCCGCAAACTCGAGGCACCCCTTACACAAATCATGATGTCTCCCATATTTTCGCCTTTTGTCATAACTCGCGTAAAGCCACCTTATATTACGGATGGGGAGATACGTTGTCCCTGACAATCCTAAAATAAGTAGGGGTCTTGTACGATCTCTCACACAGCTTTTAAAAACATACACAGTCCTACGACGATCATCCAACCCAAATACAACTATACGGACATTCATTTCCTGTTCTACCATTCTCAGCTCTTCAGGCCCCATATTACAGTCAAATTCAAGTTTACAGTCTACAGCTAGTTTACGGGCACGTTCCACGACCGTAGGCAGCCAAATTTTTTTGAGCCCGTGTATTTTGTACAGTAAACATGTTAGCCAAGACTACTGCTATAAAGCCGCAACCACGATCGACGTTTATATGCCGTCTAAATAGCTTGAGAATTGAGGTTAAGAGTATACGGTATGGCACTATGACCCGCAACACGGAATACACGATCAATTTACCGTGAAGTTGTCCATATTGAAGGCTATACTACTTTGGGCAGCTTGCATTATACGTCCTAATATATATTCTACATCTTCAGCCGCCAAACGTCTAAATGGCACTACTACACAATAATCATCTACATCACCGTCATCTGACCCGAATCTGAAGGACAGACTCGTCCTGACTTCACGCTCGTCGCGGTTCTGAAGAGCAAACTCTACAATACGCTGTACAACCCGGCGTAGCCCGCGCTCAATTCCATTGTTATACATGGCTCTAGGGTCGACCCTGACTCTATATCGATTTCTAGTCAAGGCTGGGGTGGGGGCCGCGGAGCGCACCAACTCAAACGTTATATCATCCCCAACAGAACGGGTGGCGACTGTGGCGGATGAATAAGGGGATATATTAGCGGGAGGTGCTGCTGGGGGGATTGTGCGTAGGAGGTTGAGGGTTGGGGATCTATTATTGTAGACTCAACAGAACGGGGGGCAACTGTGGCGGATGAATAAGGGGATATATTAGCGGGAGGTGCTGCTGGGGGGGTTCTTGCGTAGGAGGTTGAGGGTTGGGGATCTATTACTGGTGCAACAGGCGCGTATTTCGGCCGCTTTATACCTGACGTGGGGTTCTCTTCATCATACCTCCGCTTTGGATGTGCTACCGGTATCGCTGGTGAGGGTTCGTTGGCAGGGGAGATCACAACTACAATGTCGTCGAGGTCATCCGTAATGTCGATGATGGAGTGCTGTACCTCATCGTCATTCACGGTTCTGTGGGAGAAGAAAACAAAATATAAGGAACAGTACTCAAAATTTGTAATATTTTGTAAATGACCCACTTAGGAGTGTGACGTGTTAGAAATGGACTCTGTAGAAAAATTCAGATTCACCAGCCCATCCACATGTATTATATCTGGACCTACAGGATGTGGTAAAACTGTGTTTATGCTTAAAATCATTAAAGAAAAGGGAGAGATGTTCTCGGGATTTGTGCATAAAGTTATATGGTGCTATTCGACGTATCAATCAGTGTTCAACGAGTACCAAGATGATATTTTGTTCCACAAAGGCGTATATGACGTTAATTCGTTAAAGGAAAATGAACATATAGTCATTGTAATTGACGATCTCATGTTGGAGATGGATAAAACGTTTGCCGAGACATTTACAGTATTCTCCCACCATCTTAACATAAGCGTGTTCTTCGTCAATCAGAATCTATTTTTCAAAAATAGATACATGCGCGATGTGTCGTTAAATACGCAATATCTAGTCTTATTCGCGCAACGTAGAGATGTATCACAAATTGGGGTATTAGCCAATCAAATGTTCTCGAATCAGCGTAAGGAGTTTTTGGAAGTTTATAAAGAAGCTACAAGCACGCGTTACGGATATTTGCTTTGCGACCTTCATCCGCGAAACACGTTTAGAGTGCTTCTACGAACGAATATATTTCCAAACGAGCCTGAAACGGTGTATATTCCAGAATGACAAAGAGACTAAAGAAATACCGTGAATTAATAAAAATTTATCATCGACTGCCCCGGGCAATGCAGCAGATGTTTATTAAAAATATCGACGCCGACTTTTTAAAATGCATCTGTGAAATCTGTCTTAACGTTATAAATTGCAATGTATCAATGAAAACCCCTCAGAAGGCTCGCCTACGCCGTTACAAGAACATAATACGTGCACGCGCTCGTAAAAGTCAAACTGTAGCGAAGAAAAAACGAATTATTGTACAAACAGGAGGGTCATTTCTCCCCATCTTATTTTCAATTTTGGGTCCTTTACTGACTAGATTAATATAATGCAGAAAGTGGTAGTGATTCCCCACGAGGTGTACACTTCACTGCAAAGGAATGCAGACACGGTTCTAGATCCCCGTAAAAGCAGACTTAAAAGAATGGAAAGCGAATTGCTAGCCCTATTAAACAGTGAAAAAACACCTGATGAGAAAAGAATCTTATACCAAGAAGCTCTGCAGAAATTTCTTCACGAGTACGAAAATTATAAGAACGCTACAGAGATTCCTATGGTTATTAGGCACAGTACGGGGGAAGATGGACATGGCGTCATAGGATCTGTGCCCGACGATACAGCTGACCAACCAAAAATTAAGGGATTAGCCACACAACATATCGAGCATGTATTAAAAAGCACCCTCCCACATACATTGAGGAGTAAAGGCTTAAGTCTTTATAATCTATTGAATGAGGATCCAGCCATACAATGGACCGATACAGGCGAGATCATTGTGGAAGGATCAAAGGTACAGGGATCGAATATCGTAGACATTGTCCATGATCTGGTGAGAAAGTGGGATAGGCCATCACCATCAGGATGGAAGCATATTAAAGCAAGACTACAACAAATAAATGTCCCTAAAACGTTGATAGGAAATCTGAACAGGTTAAAAGACTTGGAACATGCAACGCATGTGACACAATTGAAGACGCCGTCACCCCGGCGGTAACACCTTTGAAGAGGAGAAAGAAGAGGTTTAACAACGGTCAACCCTACCCACGTGCCTCTAAAATACGCAAATGGCTAACGTATTAACTAAACGCTATTATGACATTTCTAACCCATCCTCTTACGGCGGCGTAGATAGACTGTACAGAAGTGTTTACGGAGTAGGGAAAAAAGATGTTGAAAGATTTTTGAGGGAGCAGGACGCTTATACGCTTCATAAGCCTGTGAGAAAAAGGTTTAAAACAGCCAAGACAACGGCTTCCTCGATTGATTCTATTTAGCAAGCAGATTTAACAGACATGCAAAGATATTCTGTGTATAACGATGGTTACCGCTACATTCTATTCATAATAGACGTATTCTCTAGATATCTGTGGCTAGTTCCTCTGAAAAATAAATCATCTGAAACAGTTGCTAAAGCCACCAAAACGCTAATGTTTAAAGAAAACAGGGTTCCTGGCTATTTTTGTACGGATATGGGGAAGGAATTTATAGGCCGTGCTTTTCAGAACATGTTGACAGTTTAATATCAGCTATTACACAACCAATTCTATACATAAGGCTTCTTTAGCTGAAAGAGTTCAGCGCACCATAAAGGAACGCATGCACCGTTATTTTACACATAAAAACACATACAGATTTCTAGACATTCTGGAATCATTGGCATCATCCTACAACCGCTCACACCATCGCACGATTGGGACAACACCTAACGAAGTTTTAGAAAGAGGTACGCTCCCGAGAAGAGATGGATCACCACCACCACCACACTCTGCGCGCTTCAAAATCAATGATTATGTAAGGCTGTCGCGTTCGGGGAATAAATTCGCAAAGGGTTTTGAGCAAGGATGGACACGCGAGATTTTTAAAGTTAGGGCTATGAGACCTAAAGGTGAGATAATGATGTATTACATTGAAGATTTGAATGGGGAATAAATCTCAGGAGGCTTTTACCGCGAGGAATTGCAGCAAGGTGCGTTTAATTTAGGAAAAAATGTGTTTAAAATTGAGAAAATTTTAGGAAGCAAAGGTTCAGGAAAGAGAAAAATGTACCTGGTGAAATGGCTAGGGTACCCAGAAAGCTTCAACACCTATATGAAAGCTGATACAATAATGAAGCTTAAATAGTATGCAACATGGCTCCTAACCATTTCTACGTCACACTCCCGTCCTCCTCGTCCCTGTCTGTACACCCTAACAACACACTAGCCAACTTTGTAACAGAACTCCACGGGCACATTGAATTGGGTCGTGATTCGTACGAGGTGGGGATATGCGAAATTCAGCTGGACACCATCTTTTTAAATATTGAACATAAAGAAACCGTTTTTACGATTCTTAGAGACATTGACGAGTGTGAAAAAGCTGGGGCAGCTATGGATGAAACTATACGTATCGCTCGGACTAAGGTTGCACGGAATTACAGTACAGAAGTAAGACTAGGACCGGGTCAATATGGTTCGGTCGAGGATGTTGTGAGAGACTTAAACGTAAGTTTAAGAAACTCAAACCTTACGAATGATTTAGTATACGAAATCGTAAACAAAGGAAACCCGGCACATACACTAATCCTAAAATCAAAGACTAACAGACGTATTAAAGACCGTGGAATGTTCAAAATTCTAACCAATGGCCGATATAGCGCAGCCTTCCAAAGAGACACATTTCACGAGACACAGCATGACTTGTCCAGATTAATGTATCAATTGAAGATGGAGAAATTGGCTGAAAGGTCCCCAGACATGTGCTATATTTAAATTAATATAGTGGAGCACCAGTTTGTTGGGGATACCCAGGCACGCCTGCTGCGCATTGCTCACATCCCCAACCATAGAGGAAGGAGTTTGAGTATTACATATGACAGACCCCATTATGGGAATGTCGCAACTAATTTAATAACCAATATCTCAATATATATAAGAACGATTGAGGGTGAAAACTTCCCATTCGGTAAAGGGAGCTTAACAGTGAAGTACACTTTCGACGCACTGAGTTATAATGGATAGAAAGCCTTTCACCGTCTATCGAGGGGTGAGATACCAGCGCGGTAGTGGACTTGGATCCATTTTTTCATCCATACTACGTACGGCTGTTCCTTTGCTGAAGAGGGGTGCCAGATACCTTGGAAGGAAAGCGCTACAATCAGGTCTTAACACTGCAGAAGACATATTGGCCGGGGCTAAACCTAAAGAAGCTCTAAAAAAACATTTAAAGCGTACACGGGACGAAATCATCAAAGATGCAGAGAAAAATGCGTGGTGGCGGGAAGAAGTAGAGGGCTGCCCGAAAGAAGGGGTCACATGGTATTAAACGTAAAAGGCTATCAAAAAAGAAGTGCTGTAAGCGAATGAAACCTATGGTTGACCACTTTTTTGACTGATATAAGCTAAGGACATTGATCTCATGAATCATAGTTTGTTTACCACTTGTCGAGAGAGGAGGCACTATTTCTAACTCGCCATGGCACGCTTCATCCACCCATGTAGTTCACAATGCTGTAAATCGGAGCTGTCCCTTTTTGAGCTGCCTCCAACTCAAGTTTCTATTGAGCACTGATTTTATTACAATTAACCCTTTAAACACAATTAGTTCCCCGAGTGCACCTATAGAATTCGTGATACCCAGCTCAGGCCCTTACTTTTTTGATCCAAGCTGTGTGCACATGTACGCTAAGCTACGTATAGCCCATTCTGATGGAACGGTCTGCGATGACAAATATGCTGCATACCCTGAAACAAACTTTCTGCACTCCATATTCAACCAGTGTGACGTATATTTAAATCAGACCAACATATCGGCAGGCACAGGGTACTATCATGTACGACCCTATCTGGAAAATGTCCTCAACTTTTCCAAAGAAGCGAAGGCTACCTTTTTAAGTGCCGAGGGATATTATCAAACTAAAGATGAAAGTAGTATAAAGGACAAATTTAACGGGGTGGATATGAAAATAAAGCTCACCCGCACGAGTCCTGAGATCTGCTTAAATCTGGATGCTGATCAAGAAGAGGGTGCAAAGCCCGTTGTGGTTCACATTATGGACACATACCTCCGCGTACGGCGAGTGAAATTAAGTTCACCAAAACAACTAGAAATTGAGAAAAATTTACTAAACGCTACAGTGAAATATCCTATTAACAGAGTACAAATCAAACTATATACGGTTCCTGCAGGGTTGGCATCGAAGTAGATAGAAAACATTGCCCTGGGAAATCTTCCTAAAAGGGTATTAATCGGAATGCAGGACCATGCTTCGGTGAATGGAAAATATGAAAAGAGTGCCTTAAATTCGAGAATTTCGGACTTAAAAATATAACTCTATACGTTAATGGCACTGCTTTGGGTGGAACAATGGGTACGGACTATTCATCAGACGCTGTGTTACCTCTTTGTGCCAGAGCCTATAGTAATCTGACCCATATTGCAGGTGATTGTGATGAGCTTGGTAATGGGGTAACGCAGGAAGAATTCATTGATCAATTTAACCTTTATCCGTTTGACATTACACCTGACTTCTCTGCTAGCGTAAATACGCATTTAAGCCCACAGCAGAGCGGAAACATCTCAGTGAGGCTGGAATTCGCCAAGCCTATAGACGCGCCTATTAGTGTACTAGTATATCTCGAATCGAAAGCCCTAATAGAAGTAGATAGATTTAGGAGCGTTATCACTGACTTTTAAAATGGATGCTAATACACTTCAGAAAGTAATGAATAGTGAACGAGTCACACGTTCCAAATTTATCGGCGTGTTTGCGAAGAATGAAACATTGAGTTTGCCAAGTACGCGAGAATGCGGTAGTCTTATTGTGAACACAGATGTCATCGGTAATGAAGGGATTCATTGGATCGCTGTCTATTTTAAAATAGACAGCGCCTGTACTATTTTGATTCACTCGGTACTCAACCCTGGAGTGACCCTATTATTGTAAAATTTCTCGCTCAGTTACATATTCCCGAAGTTGTATGGAACCCGTTTCGTATACAAGGATATTTTAGTAATGCTTGCGGAATGTACTGCGTCTCATTTCTCATGCATATGTCATGTGATAAAGAATTTATAAATTTTTTACATTTATTTGACCCGTGTCACACTCGCCGAAACGATGAAATGGTATGCAGACAGATAAAAATCCGTTTTCCAATTGTACGTACTCGTTGTATAGTATAATGTTTTTGTTCGTGTGTGTATATTTGTAACGGTATATTCTGTAGTTTAAGATGGTTATTGTACTGATTTCTTTCATTTAATAAATTTATGAAAAAATATTGTCTTCTTACCCCAAAAAGATCGAAAAACACTTACATTATTTCGGTGTGACATTCATTATGCTGACTGATCATTATATCCTCCGTATTCATGACACGAGATTCTTCAAAAGATTGTATAACACGTGTCAAATCCTCATCGGACCTTAAAGGAATAATGTTCATTCTTTTTTAATAAAAACATATACAGAGTATACAGACAAACCCTATTATGTGAAGATATCTTTGGTTCGAAACTCATTTAAGAGGTAAATCCGAATAACATTTAAAACGATTGCCATAAAAAATTTCGGTTTTAGCATAATGGTGAGTATCTAAATGAAGTATTTGACGAGATACTACAACCCTCCATATATATAAAATCATGTTTCTTGTGAATAAATTATAGACACTTACATTTCTATGGTAGTCCCTTGCGTCGGATTGTAAGGAGCGTCACTGCAAATATCTTCAACGGTTTGCGTTGGAAATAATTCATCACGGTCAATCGCGTTAAAAAGATTAATTGCAGTCAATGCTGCAGTGTCACCTTCTTCATACAAATCCGGGAAAACGTACAGTTCGTGGTCCATGGTGGAGGGAATGCACTGGCAGAGGGAATGATTATTCACTGACGCGAAAATAGCTACTGTTACTCCAAACTGAAAAATATTTCCTTTTATATGCACAATCGCCAAGCTCCGCCCCAAAAGATTAAGGCCAGATGTTCGTAGTGATTGGTTGCCAGTGTAGCTGGGTGGAGCTATGATAAGTTTGTGTACCAATCGTAACACCGCTATAACGGGTCCGGACGAGTAATGGCATCTTTATATTTTCTCCAATAGATTTAATGCTCGTATTACCCCTTGCTGTCTTTACCATGTCAATATTTTTCCCCCACTATTCCCGGATCATTAGTCACTAATGTAATCGAGAGGATTTTATAATAAAGAAATTATAAATATATCCATTCCTTTAATTATATTTAAAAAAAAAGAAAAGAGCATTCGGTTTCCACGTTAAACTGTGGGTCTAAGGCGGAGTGAAAACCTTATCCGTTGTTACAATTCGGGGAAGAGCTGGTTGTTATTATTACTAAAGAGAAAAATCGTGCATGTTTTGCGGTCATACTACCCACGGATCAAGTGATCCTGTTATTTTAAATCTGTACCACCCTATATATATAAATATATCCATTCCTTTAATTATATTTTTAAAAAAGGAGCATTCGGTTTCCCCGTTAAACTGTGGGTCTAAGGTGGAGTGAAAACCTTATCCGTTGTTACAATTCGGGGAACAGCTAGTTGTTATTATTACTAAAGAGAAAAATCGTGCATGTTTTGCGGTCATACTACCCACGGATCAATAATCAAATGTTCCTGTTATGCTGAAATTATGATGAGCAACGACTCCCTGACGAGATGTATTTCTTGAACTGATCCACAGAACAGATGTTAACAGCTTCTGAAGGCTGCACGCGCCACAGATCTTATATACAATGCAGGTCCTGTATATGAGCTTTAATTATCTCGGTGAAATAGTGA
>JAJOZX010003762.1:0-97500 GCA_023014485.1 Bathynomus jamesi | reverse complement strand
TTTGGGGGGAATGGACGACCGTGTGTTTTGGTTTATTTCAACTTCCTTCGTAAGGTTTCTTTTCCTTTCGTTTTTCCCACTGTTATTCAATCGTGGTATTTATAATAAAATAGGAATTAAGTGATTTATTGTGTAAAGAGCGTGTGTTTAAATTATTTATTTAATAAACAGATGAATCTTCTTAATTCCAACAATTAAAAGAAATTCTGTATTGATTAACTACCATCATATAAATATATTGTGGTATTTTGATTAATATATGGTTTTAAATATTGCTATCTGGCAACTCAGCCTTCTATTAAATACATAGCGGTATCTGGCAACTCAGCCTTCTATTAAATACATGGCGCTATCTGGCAACTCAGCCGGATTAGAGGTCTATAAAAGAGCGAGAGGCTGATAACGGAGTCATTCAAGCTCGGCTCCCAGCCGAGCAAGGACCTCTGGTCCTTTCTCTTTCTGGCCCTTTGGGAAAACCCCTTAGAGGCCTCTTAGGTTAGGTATACGAAAATAGCTTGGGGGAGAACTCCGCCTCCAAGTTGCATGCCACTGCAATCGGCAACAAAGGCCGATACTCTCTCTTTCTCTCTCTCCCCCCTTCAGGTGTACCCTCCCCCCTTGGCTCCTTCTAAGCCAACTGGCTGATTAGGAGCCTATAAGACAAAGCCTACTCGGCTGAAGTCTTAATATGCACTTGGCTCCTGCCAGGTGAACACCTCTCCTCCTTTCTCTCCTTTCTCTCCTTTCTCTTGGGGGATAACGCCGTCTCCAAGTTTCATGACCCCTTGTTGCACCTGCAGCATCCCCCACCCCCCTTTGCAGGGATTTTTTTGCAACACCCCGCCCTCTTTGCAACATTGCAACATTACGTAATAAATTGCAACATTCCTGCACTCTACCCTTTTGCGGCTATACTACTACACAGACTCTGACAAATCGGAATCAGACGGCGAATGCTATGAAGCTCAAGTCGAGTCCAAGAAAGAACATCTCATCACGCAGCCTGAACTCAATGATTTGGTCCGTGATTTAATACTTACCAAGCAACAAAGTGAACTGCTGGCTTCACGTCTACAAGAATGGAATCTGCTGGCGGAAGACGTACAAATTACAGCATTCCGAAAGCGCTCCTTGGATTTGCAGGAATATTTCACAATGAAGAACAATCTTTGTTATTGCATTGATATACATGGTCTGTTCGATGCTCTGGGTTTGTGATATGAACCGAATCAGTGGAGATTGTTCATTGATGCATCTTCTACAATGTTAAGGGTGTGTACTGCTACACAATGGGAACACAATGCCTTCTGTTCCGATCGCTCATTCAGTCGTCTTGAGAGAAACGTATGACAATGTTGCTTTTATTCTGGACTGTATAAAACACAATGAACATGACTGGCTTATCTGCGCAGATTTGAAGGTTGTGGCTATTCTCAATGGACTGCAAACTGGCTATACGAAATACATGTTTCCTATGCGAGTGGGATAGCCGAGCAAGGTCTGAACACTACACACGCTCAGTATGGCCGCCGCGAGACAATTCCTCACCTGGATCTCACACTGTTATTCACGAACCACTAGTACGAAAGGAAAAGGTTATCTTGCCTCCACTTCACATAAAACTAGGGCTGATGAAACAATTTGCAAAGGCGTTGAAACAGGATAAGCCTGCCTTCAAATATCTAAAGGAAAAATTCCCAAAAATAAGTGATGCCAAGATTAAAGAAGGCATATTCGTCGGCCCTCAAATTCGCCAACTCATGTTAGACAAACACTTTGAAGCGGTGATGAATGAGGGTGAGTTGGCAGCCTGGCGTGCATTCAAAAACGTGTGCAGCGGTCTACTAGGAAAGACTAAATACGACAACTATGCTGCACTTGTGGATCAACTTATCAACTCATACCAACGCCTCGGATGTAAGATGTCATTGAAAATTCATTTTGCATTCACATCTCTCATTCTTTCCGGAAAACGCATCTGCTGTTAGCGACGAACACGGGGAGAGATTCCACCAGGATATAGCCACAATGGAGAGCCGATACAAAGGGAAGTGGAGTCCTGCTATGCTGGCCGATTTCTGCTGGAATTTAAAGCGTGACCAACCAGAAGCATCACACAAACGCCAGCAAAAATACAAATAATGAGTTGAAAACAGTATAATACGAGAGTTTTATGTTAATTTTGTGCATATATGTTGAAGTATAGCAATAATTAAACTGTTCCATATGATAAAGCCTATCTGTTTATCAATATATTCTTATTTTTTGGTATGAAGATTTTAGCAGTCATTACAAAAAAACGTCACGTGATAGAAAAAAACTATTTTTAGATTTGGAATCAGCACACTCGAAATATTAAGAATGACCGAATGTTATTCCCGTTTTTTTTCTGAACCGAAAATTTGTTGTACAGTGTTATTAGTGCCATTAATTATATTAAGTGTCATTAATTATTAAGTACATTATGCCAACCCCGTAGCTCAGTGAGTAACATCGTTTCCATACACTCAAAATAAAACCTTCTAAATTTGGAACTTAGGTTTCTTTTTGAGTATACATTCTCGGGAAAGTTTTTCCTTCTTTTGAGGATCAAAGCTTCTTGTCAGATGATATGATAACTTCTTTTAGTGATACATAACTTCTTCAGATAGAAGAAATAGGCTTCAAAACTTCTTTATGGAGTTATTTGGGACAATAGAAGATAATATTTCTGTGTATAAAAGGTTGCGGGAAGTCTTTGTTTTCTGCGTATAAGCGAAGTGAAGATGAGGTCGGGGGTTCGATTCCCGATGCTACTGGTTAATAATAACACTGGCCAACAAAATGAAACTTTTTTTTCTCATCACAAACATGCTCACACTTTTCTTAATGCATTTTTCGCGCTGATTCCGAATCTGGTTTTATTTTCTTTCTAGCACGTATAGTTATATAGATACACTGGTTTTGATATTTTTAAGTTTTTGATATTGCTATAAGAAAATTTATGGATGTATAGATCACACTTAGGAATGCTAAACAACAAATACATCATATACCTTATTCAATGTACTTATAAATAAGGAATATATACATTATTTTATTAAAAGCGCTGTGAGTGTGATTTCCTTTTGTAAATTTGGCCTGGATTGTCACGATACAGCATCCAACAATGGTCCGCCATCATGCTTTCATTCCCATATCCTTGGTAGCGCTTCTCCATCATCTGAATATCTTGATGGAAGCGCTCTCTCCTTGCTCGTCACTCACTGCACCAAGGTTTTCAGGAAAGAAATCTAAGTGGGAATGCAGGAAGTGAATTTTTAACGACATTCGACACTCCATTTCTTTGAAGGCATCAAGGAGGTTCTTGACTCCATCCTTATACGCAGGTGACTTGTTGCTTCCAAGAAAGTTTTCACATATCCATTTGAACGCCAGCCAAGCCTTCAATTCCAGCGGACTTAGGACTTTTTCAAATTCAGTGTCATTCAAAACCTCCCTTATTTGTGGCCCAACAAAAATTCCTTCCTTCAATTTTGCTGCAGTAACCTTCGGAAATTTCCTTGAAAGGTATTGGAACCCTTCAGAATTGACCTTACCCATTGCTTTAACAAAATTCTTCATTAAACCAAGTTTAATGTGAAGAGGTGGCAGATAGATCTTTTGGGGATCCACTAAAGGGACAGACTGGACATTGCTTATCCCTGGGACATATGTATACCTAAGTGGCCAGTCACTTTTGATGTAATGTTCTATAGTGGCGCGACTGTCCCACAGGCAAAGGAAACAACAAAATTTTGTGAATCCTGACTGCATACCCATAAGCATTCCTATAACTTTTAGATCTACAGATCTACAGAAGCTAAGGCTAACAAAGACCCTAAGATCCACTCTAAGGCTAGCCCGAGAGAAAGGAGAGAGTAGGGGGTTAAGAGAAGAGAGGAGAATAAGGGGTTAAGTAAGGAGCAACACCTATCATTCGTGGGTTAACATTCATTCAGAAAAAGAGGGAAAAAGTCTCACCATCATCATCCGCCGGCCACTGCCGACAAGTCAGAAAAATAGTCGGAGAATATAGGAGAGGGGTGAAAGATGAAAAAGAAGTAAAATAAGAACGCTTACAAACCATGCAAACACAGTCTTAACTCACTGTCATACCATGCAAACTACAAACATGCAAGAAAAGAGTTAGAGACATGCAAAGTAAGGAGGATAAGAAAAAAAAAAAAAAAAGTAGGTAAAGTTAAACAAAAGTGGGTTAGTTACGCTATGAGCTACATCTACATTCGTGTTAGTCTAATTTTTTTTTTTTTTTTTTTTTTTTTTATTGCTGGCATCACGCTGGCATGTCACAAGCTGGCATTCATCGTCAACAGACTCATCCTCGAGCACCACCACCAGAGCTCCTGTTGTTAACTTTCTTTTTTAATTTTAAACAACGTTAATATTTTTAAAATGTCTGTCTAGACGGTTCTTAAACACATTAACGCTGGTAGAATGAACGACTGACGCGGGAAGATTATTCCATTTATCAATTACTTTAAACGTAAAGAAGTTTTTAGCGATATTAGTAATGAAACGTCTGCCACGCAACTTGAATCCGTTATTGCGAGTATTACTATTATCGAAAGTGAACAATTTGTCAAAATTTACGTTATCGATGTTATTAACGATTTTGAAAACTTCAATAAGCTCCCCCCTTAATCTCCTAGTTTCGAGTGAATACAAGTCTAACACTTTAATCCTATCTTCATAAGGCTTATTGCGCAATGCCGGAATAAGTTTCGTGGCACGACGCTGAACCCTTTCTAACCTATCAATATCCTCACGCAAGTACGGGCACCAAAACTGAACGGCATATTCCAAATGAGGCCTGACTAGGGACTTGTAAAGGGGCAATATAATATCCTTCGATTTAAATTCGAAATTACGCGCTATGAAGCCTAACATCCTATAGCTTTTGCGCAAGACTCCAGGCACTGGTTCCTAACCTTTAAATCTTTAGTTACGCGTACGCCTAAATCTACTTCCTCGTCAACGCTCGCTAAATCCCTATCATCCATCGTGTACACGTAATTATTGTTGCGAGAACCTATATGCAAAACTTTACATTTATCTACGTTAAATTGCATCTGCCACTTATCCGTCCACTCCATAATCCTATCTACATCGTCTTGGATCCTATTTCTATCGTCCTCGTTAACAACCTTACCGCCTATTTTAGTATCGTCCGCGAATTTTGACACGTTACTAATCAATCCTACATCTATGTCGTTAATGTAAATTACGAATAACAATGGCCTAACACTGAACCCTGTGGGACACCACTACCTACCTCTAACCACCCCGATTCACTACCATTAACTACGACCCTCTGCCTCCTAGCACGAAGCCATTCTTCTAACCAGTAGCTACCTGACCGCGGATACCGTGCGCTTTAACCTTCGCAATTAGTCTCCTATGCGGAACTGTATCGAACGCCTTTTTAAAATCTAAATAAATAACGTCAGCTGCCCTATGCCTATCGTATTCGCGCACTATTTCGTTATAAAATTCTAACAAATTTGTTAAACAAGACCTATGGCGTCGAAACCCGTGCTGACTACTATTAATCAAACCCTACTTTCTAAGTGATCGATAATACGATCCCTAACTACGGATTCCAAAAGTTACCGACAATTGACGTTAAGCTAATGGGCCTATAATGCTAGCTACCGCCGCGGTCGCCTTTTTTAAAAATAGGCGTGACGTTAGCTAATTTGAAGTCTTCAGGAATAATCCCGTTTCGAGTGACTGATTAAAAATCTTCGCTAAGGGGCCTACGATAACGTCTTTCAAATCTGTCAAGTCTGTCATTCTATTGATGACTGTCGTATTTGATTGCCTTAAGTAGTATATCCATATTGTCATATGTCTCTTTTAGATGGACGGAATGGGCAATGGGGATGGATGGCATTATATTACCATTATGCAAAAGAACTGCTTTCAGGCTTCTCTGCGACGAATCAATGAAGAGGCGCCACTCAGATGCCACATACGTCTGAGATATGGCTATAAATAGTCCATTGATGTCATAGCAATAACAGAGAGGACCGTCTACTGAAAAGAATGCTGTTAATTCAAAATTCCGCTTTCGGTAGTAACTAATACGAACATTGTTCTCAAGTAAATTGTTCTCCTTTAGTCTTGAGGCGAGAAGCTCTGATTTCTCTTTAGACAGCGATAAGTCTCTAACAAGATCATTCAACTGTCCTTGGGTTAACTTTTTAGGCTCTAAATGTCTACCTTCAAAAGTGTACTCTGGTTCTGTAGATGGTCCGGAAACGCCAGTTGCACCTTCATCACTTTCCATGTCATCTATGATAGAATCTAGCCTATCACTTGGGGGAATTGGAATGGGCAATGTTTCATCATGTTTTACTGGTCTACGTGCTGAATCCAAGTTTGGATATACAATCTGGTGTTTGTTCTTGGCAGAAAACCCCATTAAGTTCACACTACAAAAATAACAGTCTTCATGATGATCTCTCGGCTCCCTCCATATCATGGGTATGGCAAATGGCATTGAAGCTTTCTTTTTGTTAAGCCAATCACGTAATCCATTTGAACAGCCAGAACAGATTTGATGTGGCGCCCATGGTTTATCTTGGTCACCTAGATGGCAACCAGGCAACCAAAGTATAGCTTGTATATTTTCTTAATGTTGGTTGTAATACTTCGTCGCTGTGTTTTAGTTGTCAACTGGCCGCATACGAAACAGAACTTGTCGGGGTCATTCTTACATTGTCGAGGCATGTTGACTGACCTGAGCAAACTATAAATTCAAAAAAAATGTACACCAACTTGACACAACAAGTTCTTGGACTGACTGGACTGATCTTTTGACACACAAAGCACGGCGTTGTTGCCTGAATCACAATGCTGCTAGACGTAAAAGCTCACACCTGAAATACATAAGATGTATAATTAAGATAATTGAAATAAATAAGATGAATAAACTAAAAAAACACAATAAAATAAACACAATCAAATGTTGAAATATTAGTATTTTGCCTATTTAAAATGGTTAAATCTGTGTAGTTATATATATGCCTTCATCTTGAAAACTATACGTGCTAGAAAAAATCTGAATGCAGTTTTGGAATCAGCGTGAAAAATGCTATCCAGCCACCACAAAATTTACTCTGATGAAAAATCTTTGTTGACCAGTGTAATCTAAGAGTAGTGCAATGGGATGCGTTTGTCTGGTCTAAGAGAAGGCCATTCAGTGGTGCCACACCGTTCCGTTCGTCTGGCCTAACAGAAGGCCATTCAGCGGTGCCACGCCGTTCCATTCAGCTGCCAGGCACTGTGTTATAAAATCAACTGCGGAAATTAAAGCAAAGTCACGGCCACACATCATCATGAACTAAAAGTAAACAGTGTAGCAGAATATGCCAACGTCTCTACTTTAATGTTCAGGAATGTTCGTAGTAGTTTGTGGTAGAGAATTTACATATATAAACGGCTTCACGGCTTGCAGCTTGAACATTTACTGAATTAATGTATATTGCACATACCATACTTTTGGTTCACCTTATATATATATATATATATATATATATATATTATATAATATATATATATATATATACCTTACAACCTTACAAAGGTTCCACGTGATGATTTCTCATTTCGCGAAGGTCAAGCGTGTCGCCCCTCCTCTCGAGTTGGCCTGGTGAAGTAGTGAGTTGGATTCTTGCGCTCTCCACCTCACATAGCCAGGTACGCCCGGCTCATCGGGGATTGTTCTGAGCCAGGCGTCAAGTCTTCTTTTGAAGATTTCCACTGCAACTCCCTTCGTGTTTCTTAGGTCTTTGGGCAGCTGATTAAATAGTTTTGGTCCTCTCACTACAAAACTATTTTCTTTCAGGGTTAAGGATGTTCCCTGTCTCGCCTTCAATTTGGGAATACGACACAGTCTACCGTTTCTACCTTCCACCGTTGTTTGGGGAGTTATGGGATTCAGAGTAAGATTAGGGACTAGTTTCTCCATTATTTTCCAAGTGTAAATAATGGTGTATCTCTCTCTTCTCCTTTCCATGAATATAGGTTTAGTTCTCGTAACCTTTCCCAGTAATTTAGTTCTTTGCACCCATTGATCTTGGCTGTGAAACTTCTTTGAATCCCCTCCAGCTGTCTAATGTCTTCTTTTTTATATGGGGATGTTAGGACCGAGCAGTATTCCAGTTTGGGTATTATCAGGGTTTTCAGTAGGGGGATCATTACATTCCTATCCCTTCGTTTAAAAGTTCTCAATATCAGACCCGTTATTCTCTTTGCTCTGTTTACTGCTATCTTATTTTGTGTTTCAAATTTCGCATCATCTGTCATTACAACCCCTAAATCTTTTGCTCTGGAATTTCTCTGGACTTCCTGTCCATTTGGGGTATAATATTCCATGGACTTTAGGTCTTCTCTTTTTCCGTACCGTAATAGCTGAAATTTCTCGGTGTTAAACTTCATATTGTTGTCTTCCGTCCACTTGTAAATTTTGTTTATGTCGGTTTGTAGAGATCCTATGTCTTCTGGTTTTCGTATTTTTCTACTGATCTTTGTGTCATCCGCAAAGGATGTTACTGTGCTGTCTCTGGTAACGTCCTCATCTATGTCAGTTAGCATGATTATGAAGAGTAGTGGAGCTAATACCGTTCCTTGTGGTACTGAGCTGAGGACCTCTGATTCCGATGAAGATACTCCTTGTACTGTAACGACTTGCCTCCGCTCACTAAGGAAATTATATATCCATTTCCCTACTTTTCCTGTTATTCCCATATATTTCAGTTTATGTATTATGATTCCATGGTCACACTTGTCGAACGCTTTAGCAAAGTCTGTGTATAGTACATCATAGTTTTCATTACTTTCAAGTGAATCAATAATGTTGTTGTAGTGTTGCATTAGTTGTGACAGGCATGATCTGCCTGACCGAAACCCGTGTTGGTTATCATTGAATTTTTTCTGAGTTTCCAAAAAGTCATAGATTTTCTGTCTAACAATTCTTTCAAATATTTTGGTGAGATGAGATGTAAGCGACACTGGCCTATAGTTTTTGGCCTCGGATCGATCTCCTCCTTTATATATTGGGACGATGTATATATATATATTATATATATATATATATTATATATATATATTATATATATACATATATATATATATATACATATATATATATATATGTCTTGTTTTGGGACCCTTTTATTATTACAGGTAGAATAACACATAATGGCTAATATGAAAGTGAGTTACACTCCTCAGGAAAAGGCCAAAAAAAAAAGGGTCACTAATGTATTATTTTTGTAAATTTAATTTAAAATAAATTTTCCAATGAGACCGGACTTATGGGACACCCTGTGTATATATATATATATATATATATATATATATATATATATACTGATATATATATATATTGCTTGTGATTGTTCACACTGTATGCCTATTATAAGAAATTACAGCCGTATATCGCTTTGTAGCATTCCATACTCGTATTACGAAATACAAATTACCCAAACAAGCGACAGTTTCGTATAAAGAAACAGTGAAACTAGACTTATTTTCCTCTTTTCTCAAAGTCGTTGCTATTAACGCGTTTTAAATTAATAAAACAAAGCGTGTCACTAGAAGATCCTATAAGTTTTCGTTTATGCTGACTTTTATGTAGCCATCAAAGGCATAAATTTGTAGTGCCTGGCCTATGAACACTTAGAAAAAAAAAAAAAATGGTCCAGTGCCATAAAAGTGGAATTTTCAATACGAAATTAATGTTTTTTGGGAAAACACTTTTTATGTGAATGAGCAATTTTACCAGAGTTAAATGTCGTATTTGTAGCTTTGCTAAGAAATACTTTCTCTCTCTCTCTCTCTCTCTGTGTATATATATATATATATATATATATATATATATATAATGTTTTATAAATAATAAATAGTAAATATCAAAATTCATTTTGATTTTGATGAATAAAATTGTGTATTTGTACGTAAAATAAATATTTCACTACGAAAATCAGATAAAATCCTTAACTGATATATGATACAGTAGCGTCAGTATACGAAACTTCACTGTAACCTCTCTGAGTAACCTTCGGTGGTCTTCGCTTGCCCAAAAACCTCCCAAACTCTTTCTGTAACAGTGAATTTTTTTACGTGCGCGTTTTAACATGTATTTTTACGTAGTGTAATTTAAAATAAACTTTTCTACCATTTTAACTAATAATTATCAACTGTAAATGTTTAGTTTGGACTCGGACTGTAATCACATAAATAAAAAAGTGCCTGAAAACGGAAAATATATCGCTTTAATCAATTACAGTTGAAGATGAGTATATTCGCTAATCGCTCTACGTTTTTCATAAATCCCGCGGTGTTCTCAAAAAATGTAGGTTTAATTAAAACTGAAAAACAAAGGGGCTTGGGACCTTTTCAAAAGCAAAACTACAATACAAATTCTTGAATCGTTGAAAAAATTTTTGCAAATGAAAAGTATGTCGACGGAAATGTTTGGACCTATCACTACAAAGACTCCCCCGAAATACAAATGCAAAACAAAAATATTTTTCGATAGTAACTATCACAATTGTAATGAAACAAAATCTGTAATTTTTTGTTTTTTCGACATCTAAAATATTATTCTTTCGATGACGAAACAAAAATTAAATTAGATTTAACCAAACCAATACTGACCACCTAACTTAGATTACACCTAACCGGGTATTAATTAAGTAACGCCTAACCGCGTAACTCAGGCATACATATATATATATATATATATATATATATATATATATATATGCTACTCAAATAACTTATTTTTTTAAATTTATTTTTATATACATCGAACCTAAACAAGAAGGGCAAAGTGCTAAAACCCGGGCAGATTTCCAGTATAAATTTGTATTATTTTTTTTTATTTTATTATTTTTTTTTTCTATAACATTGGTTGGAAACAATTAATTTGATCTTGTGCTAATCTTGTGCTAAAAATCGGTAGTTTTTCCTTACAAATTTGTATGCTCCTCCCACAATCCTTTAATGTTTAATAATTTTTTAATTTTTTTTTTGTATCTCTCCGTTTATTGTATATATATATATATATATATATATATATATATATATATATATATATATATATATATTATATATATATATAGTTTTTGGTTTTTTTCTGTAACCTATATATAGGCTGTAACCCTTTATGTACTTCAGTGTTCCTGAGGATGTCATTAGACGAAAGCGCTTGAGCACCATTCTGTGTTTCCTTTCCTTCGTGGTTTTATTCATCATATATATATATATATATATATATAATATAGGTACCTATATACAGTATATAACATTCTGAGTTGCGGATGGAACACATTCTCGAACCTTTATTTGACTGACTGACCGAACCATCGAATCTTATCCAAATAGTTACAAAACTCGACAACATTTCGAGAAAATTATATTTTAGTTTTTGTTCTCTCGTTTAAAGTATGGAATCACTTGGTCGATGCCACAGTCTCTCGACACTCTAAAATATTAATGTAACCTAACCTAATCTAACTTAACCCAATATAATTTATTGGTATAAGTCAAGTCCTGAAAATGACATTAGCCCGTTATAGAACACCTTCACAATGATCTCATTTCTGGAAAACTGATTATAACGAACATGATTTAGGGCAGGGGTTCCTAACCATATTAGGTCGACGTATTACCAAGCTTTCTTACTGTACAGTAAGTACCACAGTCAGAGAGGTTGCGGATTATTCTCCGAGGCTCATGATGCCATATTTTTTTTTTTTTTTAATTTTGAGAAGATTGTGTAGTGTGTAAAATGCATGTACATGTAGGGAAGAAAAGAGAGAGAAGTGTGTTTTTGAGAGCATGCTGGACTGCTCACAGGGTAGATGAGACACGGAAAAAGATCAGCTAAAGAGGACAGTGACAAGAGAAACGGGAGTTCCAGCAGTCCCTCTCTCCTGCCTAACGTCGCCCTTCTTCAGAGTACTTCCCTGGTCGATTAGTGTCTACAATCTCCTCCTCTCCTCTCCCTCCTCATTCAGCTGCAACTAATATTACCTTTTAAATACGAGAGCCATTCAATATATTTTGCCCCTTTTTTTTCTTTCCAGGTTTCCTTGTAAGTTCCAGAAATTTTGTACATAAGTAGTTACACATCTTTTTTACAAGTTTTTATTTTTTCACATAGTCTCCATCCTTTTCTACGGCTTTCCTCCACCTCGAAAGAAGGGCCTTTATTCTTTGCTGGTAAAAGTCCACTGGGTTCCGCTGGAGCCACCTTTTAACCTCCTCAACAACCTCATCGTCATTCTGAAACTTTCTTCCACGAATAGCATCCTTCATTGGCCCAAACAAATGGAAGTCTGAAGGTGCCAGATCCGGGCTGTATGGGGGGTTAGGCCTGTTCAAAAATCAACTTTTTCTTATTTTCATAGGTTTCTGTACATTTTCCTATGCTTTTTGACCTGAAAAAGCCGAAAATCACAACTATTTTGACCTAGGATGTTGGGAAGCATTGCCGCATGGAGCTTTAAATTTTCTGCCTTGAAATCGGCCAAAGCGCCAATTCCGGGTCCCTTGAATTATGTTTTGCACTTTAACTTTTGATCTAAACAAGATAGAGCAACAAATTAGGTATCAAATGAAAGCATAAAATTAATAAATAATAATAATAATAATAATAATAATAATAATAATTATTAATAATAATAATAATAATAATAATTATCTATCATTTTGCAGGAAACAACAGAAACTCAATCAGAATCTAGAAAACCATCTACAAGTTACAACTTCACAATGGCATTAAGCAAGGAGCTGAGGGAGCTCCGTGGGCGCACAGTTGATATCTCAGAACCTCCACGTACTGTCCACAGGCAGGTGTCAACTGGGCCATCTACCAGATCTCTCACTGAAACTTTCCTGGTTGGATACCCTTCAGCTTTTATCAGTGGTTCCCAGCTTCCCACCAACAGACAGGCGTTCCAGTATTTCCTTAATCTTCAGAATTTACCGGAAAATGCAGGGAGGCCCATGGTTCAAGACCTTGCATATGAAACAGTTGAATCTATCATCCCATTCTGGCAGATGGCTAGGATCAAGACAATGACCAAGTACAACGCAATGAAGCTCTTCATGAAACTACATGAGAAACATCGTGCTCTGGTGAAAAGCAAAGGAAGAGCAAGTAACCCTGGAGGAAAAAGAGGAGCATTTGTGCTGGAATTAGACAGCCTGTTCGATATAGGAGCTCCAGATGCAATCCAGGAAATACAGAACAACAGACTGTTATCCAGAGAGAAGAAAGATGAGGATATCAGGTTCTACGAAGACCAAAAGACTGAGAGGAAAGGTCATATGTCTGGTCATGACAAGATTTTTGAGACAAGATCCCTGCAGCAAGCAGCGAGGAATGAAAGACTGCAACATAGACAAGAACAAGGTAAAACTAATTACTTTGAACGTTACAAAAAGTTTTAAGTTTTACTCCATTGCGATATTTAGCATGTACTTAACAATTACTGTCTTAACATGTTGTACTATTTTACAGCTGCAGCAGAACAAGAGGCAGTTGTTCATGTGGATGACATTACCTGGGGTGACTCAACTGACAACGACGCTAACACAGAGGACATAGATTACCATCAGCCTCGTCATGGATGTTCTCACCATCAAGACACTGTGACTAGTGTGACTTTGACGTTTCCAAGGAAGGTCATGGAATGTGATGTCATCTGCAATACAGCTGATCGTCTTGGTTTATCAGACAATCAAGTTACTGCCATGGTTTCTGCAACCTTGAAAGCTGGAGGGGCTGATCTGGATAACTTCGTCATCTCAACCTCAACAACACGTCGCAACAGAATGCTGTCCAGGTATAATATCAGCCAGAGTCACATGTCCAAGTTTTGTGAAAACCCCCCACAGTACGCTGCTTACACTGGGATGGAAAGTTGCTCAAAGATGTCTTGGGCAGTGAACCTGGAAGTACCTCAGAGACTTTAGCTGTGCTAGTGTCTGGTCCACCTTCATACACTGAAGGAAAGTTATTGGGAGTACCTGTCATCGACAATTCTTCTGGCACAGCTCAGGCTGAGGCTTCAATGGATTTACTGGAGACATGGAAACTTACGGATAATGTTACTGCCCTGTTTTTGACACTACATCCAGTAACAGTGGAGTTCACAGAGGAGCTGCCAAACTGCTAGAGAAAATGCTGAACAAAAAGGTGTTTTATCTGGCCTGTCGACATCACATCCTGGAAATCCTAGTAGGAGCAGTTTGGGAGAAGCTGTTTGGGAAGGTGAAGGGGCCAGATAATCCCTGGTTTGAGCATCTGAAGGATGTTTGGACGGACTTGTCCAAGGAAAACCCGAAGATGCTGGCTATCAACAGCAAATGGCTGAAGGAAAAGAAGAAGAACAGTGAAGAAATACTCCAAGACATTCTAACAGCAGAAAGGCTTCCAAGAGCCGACTACAGGGAAATGGCTGAACTGACAGTCACTGTTCTTGGAGGAACGCCTCCTCGAGGTATTCACTGGAGTCGACCAGGCGCCATTCATCAGGCCAGATGGATGGCCAGAAACCTGTACTCCATGAAAATGCTGATGTTTGCAGATCAACTTGAGTACGACGAAGACACTGTATCAAAGCTGGAAAGACTCAACACCTTCCTTGCGCTGTTCTACACTCCTGTATGGATGATGTCAATGTCTGCTGCAGATGCTCCCGTGAATGATCTAAGTCTAATCCAGGACATGTTGAAGTACAAGAAAACTGACCAGAGCTTGCTGATGCAGTACTTAATAAGATGGAAAACAAATGGTACCTGACGCAGGAAGTCGTGCCATTTGCCCTGTTCAGCAGTAGATTGAGTGACACATTGAAGCACGACATTGCTGCCCAGTTACATGCCACTGAGAAGCCAGACAGCTTCAGAACAGGAAAGCCTCTATTCCAGAGAGTCACAGCTAAGACCACCCTGGTTGATCTCATTGGCCCAGAATCACATTTCCTGCTGGACACACTGAACATTGGATCCGAGTGGCTTCTGGAACCTGTCACGTCTTGGCCACAGAATGAGGACTACAGAAAAGCGTTGGACTATGTTAAGAATCTGAAAGCGGTGAATGACATTGCTGAACGTGGTGTCAAGATGATGAGCGACTTTGCAAATGTCATAACAACAGATGCCAAGCAAAGGGACTATCTCCTTCAAGCTGTGGAGTTCAACAGACGCCGCTTTGACAGCTTCAAGAACAAACTCTCAACAACTGACTGTGTAAATGTCATTATGAAATTAATCATCATGTAATGCTTTCACTTCTTGATCGATTAGACTTGTGACAAAATGTTAATCTCAAATTTGTGTCATGAATAAGGCGCCTTGTCTGCCTTGAGTGTGAGAAAACGAATTTTGTGATATTTCTGAAAACTTTGTATGTACCAATGTGCCATTTCTTGTTCCAAGACTATCATAATTGTATAAGTTAGAAAGAGGATTAAAAACACTTTAATTTGGTGCCTATTTTGTTGCTTTATCTTGTTTAGATAAAAGTTATAGTGCAAAACATGATTCAAGGGACCCCGGAACTGGTGCTTTTGGCCGATTTCAAGGCAGAAAACTTAAAGCTCCATGCGGCAATGCTTCCCAACAACCTAGTTCAAAATGGTTGTGATTTTCGGCCTTTTCAGGTCAAAAAGCATGGGAAAAAGTACAGAAACCTATGAAAATAAGAAAAAGTTGATTTTTGAACAGGGCTAATGGGGGTGGAGTAACACATTCAAGCACATTTTTGTGATGGTCTCTCTTGTTTGCAAACTGTTGTGTAGTCTTGCGTTATCGTGCAAAGAAGGACGTCTTCCAGTTTTCTCTCCGGTCGAACTCGCTTTATACGTCTCTGGAGTCTCTGTAGGGTAGCAATATATGCCTCTGATTTGATTGTTTGTCCTTTCTTCATAATGTCCACCAGACTCACCCCTTTCATGTCCCAGAAGATGGTGGCCATAACCTTTCGTGCAGAGGGAGCCATTTTGAACTTTTTCTTGCGTGGGGAGTCTGCGTGATGCCACTCCATGGATTGGCGTTTTGTTTCAGGTTCAAAGTGGTGTACCCAAGTCTCATCCCCAGTCACAATTCGTGAAAGGAAGTCACCCCCTTCTGTCTCGTATCGAACCAATGACTCAGAAGCAATTTCTTTTCTTTGGGCTTTGTGATCTTCAGTCAGTTCGCGAGGAACAAACCGTGAACACACTTTTGAGTATTCCAGTTGCTGAATTATCGTATTCACACTTCCTTCACTAATTCCTAGCTCCAGTGATAGCTCCTTGTATGTGACGCGCCGATTTCATCGAATGATGCTGTTAGCATGTTGCACAGTGTGAGATGTCACAGCCGATGCCGAGCGACCGCTACGTGGCTCATCATCGAGGCTGGCTCTCCCTCTCTCCGATGATCTCACATGTTTAGACCAGCGTCCAACTGTGCTTCGATCAACAACAGCATCTCCGTAAACGTTTCGTTGACGTTTGTGACTATTTCCAACTGTTTCCTTCTCTGCGGTTAAGAACTCGATAACAGCTCTCTGTTTACGACGCACATCACTGTCAGACGCCATTTCCGAAACTTCGTTAACCATCGGTTTTATAGAAGGGCGTTTAAAAGCGGTTTTATACAAGGAGGGGGAGGTTCAAACTGGAAAAATCCGGTTATGTGAAGCGCAGAAAGTTCAAACTTACGGCCAAATGACATTTCAGCCCCATGGCCTATTATTTAGCCAAGAAAAAAGGGTGGGGAAAAATATATTGAGTGCCCCTAGTACACTATCATTAAAGCTATTAGCAATTAGGAAACTGAATACTGAAATGCTTCAGCGTACCACCTAAAAGAGCTCCACATACCACAGGTTGGGAATCTCTGATTTAAGGTATTTATGATCTATTCTTTGTGGAACATGCTGATGCACAGTGTACTGTAAAATAAAGTCGTTCCATACAGAACACCATTTCTAAATATTTAAGTGTTCCATTTGGTGAACCGAATATGGAACTATTTCTTGGTAACACGAATAATCCACCACTGACTTTGAACCAATTACACCGACATTAAAAATATAAGTGTTCAAAATCGGTTCAGAAAGGAAAGTTGGACCATCCTATATAGTATTAAGCTAAAATGTATCTGTGTCTGTGTGTCTGTCTGTCCGCTTCCTTCGGAACCGTGCACAGCCTAAACGACACATCGGAAAATTCTGCAACAACCACCAACTGATAGCCCATGAGCTGCCGATGTGCTCTGTCAAGTTTCCCCGTCCTAGGTCACAATTACTGGGTCCGAAGGCCCCAGCACCGCGATAAACTACAGAAAAGAACGCAACCGTGAAAATCTTGAGCTTCACACATACTGTGACATATACTGCTACGGTAGCAGTATATGTCACAGTGCTACCCGCCCGGGGGTAGTGGGGGAGGGGTGGGGTAATTGGGGCAGTGGGGGTGGTGGTAATGGGAGAGGGGTGGGGTAATTGGGGTAATGGGAGAGGGGTGGGGGTAATGGGAGTTGGGTGGGGGTAATGGGGGAGATGGGTGGGGTAATGGGGTAATGGCTTTTTTACTTTTGTGTGTGGGGGAGGGAGGTAATTGGGGAGGGGTGTGGGGGTAATGGGGAGAGGGGTGGGGGTATGGGGGAGGGGGAGGGTAATGGGAGAGAGGGTGGGGGTAATGGGGGTAATGGCGTATATAGCAGTATATGTCACAGTGCTACCCGCCCGGAGGGCCAAGTTGTACAACGGTCGCGAGCGATAGCGAGCTACCGCTTGTTCGTTCTATAATAATCGGTTCAAATGGAACTTTTTTTTTTTAGAAGTGGTGGTCTGTATGGAACAATTTTATTTTACAGTGTGCAGTGACAAACCAAAGTCTACTTATATCTAGTCACACCACGCTTCTACAAAATTTCATACATATTTGTTAACGAAAAAGCCAGTTGGTCAATAAATTTAGAAAATATCACAGCTATCGAAATTTTGAGCTTCACATTCAAAGCCAGGAATAAACTTGTGAAATTGTACTTAAGTCTTAATGGCTCGTGAGCTTAAAGTAAATGTTAAGGTCACTGGCTCAGATCAAGGTCTCACTGACTCACCTGTTCAAAATCATTTATATGAAATTATTTGTAATGTTTTTTAGTGCGAGCGTGGACCGACTAGATATTTGTAGGCTTTGGACAAACTACTTTCATCATTCGTTTGATGGTAAGTCGTTTCAGGGGTTTGAAAACGTATTAAGTTTAATTTAAAGGAGTTACAGTTACGAAATCATTATGTAGGACAGTATTTTATAAGCGTCCACAATGAAAAGTTATCGTAATATCAGACTTTTAAACTTTTTATTATATACTGTATATATTTCAAAGTAACAAGCCGAATCTTCGTGATCTTTAACGCCGTTCATCTTGATAGATCCGACCCTAACGGGCGACTGAGCGAGAAACATTAGGTCCACCACCCACTTTACGCGAGACAGCCAGTCATAACAGCGAAGAGAATATTCGTTACTCCGCTCAACTCCGCGCAAAGTTTTTTATTTATAGATAGATGTATAGCAGCATTTTTATAGGTCTCAAAATGGCTAAAACTTTGATAACGTCCCAGCAACTTATTTTATATCCTAAAATATATATATGTGTGTGTGTGTGTGTGTGTGTGTGTGTGTGTACATAACTTCATTTTCATAAACAGACTTCAGAGTATGTTAAAAGAGAAAAGTGATTGATTACTTGCCACTCATTCGCATTTCTGTTTCCATCCACTATCCGCAATTGAGAATGTTCGAAGTGAACATTCCAAATGTGATAAAAGAGTTTCTGATTTGAGAAAGAGTAACGAGAAGTATTTTCTGGAACAAGAATGGAGCGATTTGAGAACTGCTTCCTTTGAAATTCTCATTTGTGGAATCCTTTCTTGAGCAACGAATGGAATGGAAATCATATTGAGTGAGAAGAGACTGAAAAAGGGTACGATAATGCCCATTTCAGTCCGAAACTGGGCATCGTGTTGAATATTTTTAAAATAATTTAAGAATTGCTGAAACATTTTAAGATAATAAGTAATTCATCATTTGGAGGTTAAAAATTTTCGACTCAAAAATTGATAAAACAGTTTATGTGTAAAATGGCTTACTTATAAAAATAATTGTTAAAATGGATTTTTTTTATTATATAGTTTTGTTATAATTAACAAAATATGTTAATTCCACCATGAAAGGTTACCTGATAATTTAAAGAAAAGTATTTAAATACACACACACACACACACACACACCACACACATGCTTGGTTACCTCACGAAACCGTGACATTATCACCTTTTTAACTGTGGTTAGCAACATTTAACCTAATTTAAATAAACTAACAAAGTTAACTTAACCTAACCGTCATTATATCCATTTTTCATGACATTTAATACTTTCAATAAAAAATAATGCTTAAATCAATGGCACTAATGTCGTTACACGCACGCTTGTGTCGCGATAAGCTCGGTTTATACCCTAAGGATTGTTGCTATTTCGTAAGGTAAGGTAGACAAAAACAATTATTCACACACACACACACACACACACATATATATATCTATAATATATATATATATATATATATATATATATATATATACAGGGTGTCCCATAAGTCCGGCATCATAGGAAAAATAATAAAAAAAGGCAAAACAAAAGCTTTTATTTACAGAACGTGCTCAATATGTCCACCATTGTTTTCAATACACAAATTCAGACGTGATACCCAGTCAGCAAGCACACGGTGAATGATGTCAGGAGTAATGGTGTTACATGCCCCAATAATGCGCTGCCGCAAATGTTCAACACTCCTAATTATCTCTGCGTATACCAGCGCTTTCAAGTGGCCCCAGAGATAAAAATCTAGTGGCGTGAGATCCGGGCTTCTAGCTGGCCATTCCACAGGCCCTCGACGTCCTATTCAATGACCAGGGAATTGTTGGTACAGGTATTCCTTTATTTGGGTGCTGTAATGTGCAGGAGCGCCGTCTTGCTGGAACCATGTTGGGAAATTTCCTTCTTCGTTCAAGACACTGGGAAATGCTTCTTCCTTGAGCATACGTAAGTAGGTGCCCCCAGTGACATGTTCATCGAAAAAGAGGGGGCCTATGATGCGATCCTTCCAAATGCCACACCATACCATCACCCGAGATGCACCTTGTTCCTTTGAAGAGGTATACCAGTGAGGGTTGTTTTGAGACCAGTAGAGGGTGTTCTGTCGATTTACCTCACCATTTCCATAAAAAACAGCCTCGTCACTGAAGAGAATGGTGGACGGGAAATTGGCATCCCGGGCATATGAATTATGGTTTGTAGAAATAGAAAAATATGAATTTCTCCTATGATGCCGGACTTATGGGACACCCTGTATATATATATATATATATATATATATATATATATATACAACACAAAAACAAAGGTCCGTTATTATAAAATAAACAAAGTGGTTTTTTTAATTAATTACTCCCTTGCATGATTCTACATTCAATTAATTGACCTCAAACTTAATTAATTAATATTTTTTTAAATAAAAAAAAGGTTAATGAAATTATGGCAGTGAAAAATGTTTGAAAGATTTTGCCAACATTAATTTTGGATTTTTAATTGTTTTAATTTTAAATGAAAATTAAACGTTTCTTAGGCAGACACACACACACACATACACATACATATATATATATATATATATATATATATATTTTAATTTCCCATTCATGAAATATAAAAGGATAGGAAAAAATATATGTATACATCAGGACAAGGGGGGCACACGAGAAGACCAGGAGCAGATAAAAATGCTACTAGCTTTAACTGATGAATTTATGTTAACGCAAGAAATAACAGAAAACACAAGAAAAAACAACTGCCCAGATTTGGTATTCACAAACAACAGTAATCTAATTGATAATGTAGAAATATCCCCAACTATGATATCAGACCATAATATCATTGAAATAACAACTAATATAAAGGCAACAGGAAAGGAAAGAACACGCACAACAGAAAGAAGCAAATTCGAAATTTTTAATTTTCACTCCAAAGCTATAAACTGGGAAGATGTGACATCCAGCATGGAAGTAATAGATTGGAAAACCATTTTCGAGGCCAAGACAACGGAAGAGATGCTAATGACGTTAGAGGAGAAGACGCTAGAAATTGTGGAAAAACATGTCCCAAAGATACAACAAAGAGGAAAGAGAAGCAGGTTCGAAAGACAAAAGAGGGCATTGTTCCGAAAGAGAAAAAGAGTGACTGCAAAATTAAGTAATTGTAAAGATAACAACATCAGAAAAATATTAAATGATAAACTACAAAGTATCGATGTCGTCATACAGGAACAAATCGAGAAGCATACAGAAAAAGAAGATGACGCTATAGAAGCGATAAAGGCTAACTCAAAGTACTTCTATAATTTCGCAAAAAGAAAGTCGAAAAACCAAGCGACTATCGGACCTTTAAAAAATGAGAACAGGGATTTATCTGATGATCTAACAGAAGTATCTGAAATATTAAAAGCTCAGTACGAATCATCTTTCAGTATCCCAAAAACTGACAAATTGATATGCGATAGAAACGCGTTCTTTGAAGAAGAACCACAAGGGGAAAGTATAACGGATTTCGACTTTACGACGGATGATATTACACAAGCCATAGGGAAACTAAAAACACACTCAGCGGCAGGACCGGATAAATGGAATGCCACACTGATCAAATATTGCAAGAATGCAATCGCTCAGCCCCTATACTGGATATGGAGACGATCATTAGACACGGGAGAAATACCGGGCATCCTGAAGAGCGCGAACATAGTCCCAATATATAAAGGAGGAGATTGATCCGAGGCCAAAAACTATAGGCCAGTGTCGCTTACATCTCATCTCACTAAAATATTTGAAAGAATAGTTAGACAGAAAATCTGACTTTTTGGAAACTCAGAAAAAATTCAATGATAACCAACACGGGTTTCGATCAGGCAGATCATGCCTATCACAACTAATGGAACACTACAACAACATTATTGATTCACTTGAAAGTAATGAAAACTATGATGTACTATACACAGACTTTGCTAAAGCGTTCGACGAGTGTGACCACGGAATCATAATACTTAAACTGAAATATATGGGAATAACAGGAAAAGTAAGGAAATGGCTATATAATTTCCTTAGTGAGCGGCGGCAAGTCGTTACAGTACAAGGAGTATCTTCATCAGAATCAGAGGTCCTCAGCTCGGTACCACAAGGAACAGTATTAGCTCCACTACTCTTCATAATCATGCTAACTGACATAGATGAGGACGTTACCAGAGACAGCACAGTAACATCCTTTGCGGATGACACAAAGATCAGTAGAAAAATAAGAAACCCAGAAGACATAGGACCTCTACAAACCGACATAAACAAAATCTACAAGTGGACTGAAGACAACAATATGAAGTTTAACACCGAGAAATTTCAGCTATTACGGTACGGAAAAAGAGAAGACTTAAAGTCCAAGGAATATTATACCCCAAATGGACAGGAAATTCAGAGAAATTCCAGAGCAAAAGATTTAGGGGTTGTAATGACAGACGATGCGAAATTTGAAACACAAAATAAGATAGCAGTAAACAGAGCAAAGAGAATAACGGGTCAGATATTGAGAACCTTTAAACGAAGGGATAGGAATGTAAGGGGATGGGCCACTTCAGCGCCGCCACTTCAGCGCCGACGTTTCAGCGCCGCCATTTCAGCGCCAGGCCACTTCAGCGCCAGACTATTCAGCGACGGGCCCTTTCAGCGCCGGTCATTTTCTCTGTTGTTTTTATTGACTATACTTGTTTTGACTTTACTTGTTTTATTAACATTACTTGTTGTTATTAACTTTGTATAATGTTGGTTTGGTTTTGGTTATGGTACTTTATTTTCCTTCCATTATAAAAAAAATTAGTGTTGGGATTAGGTTAGGTTAGGTTTGGTTAGGTTAGGTTAGGTTAGGTTAAAAACAGCCCGCCGCAGGCGTTAGCCGTAGTTAGCCGGCTTCAAGTTAGGTTAGGTTAGGTTAGGTTAGGTTAAGAAATTTATTCATATAACTAATGATGTAATTTCAGAATATTTTGCTCCCAACACTTATATCATTTTTCCTTCTTTTATTTCAGAATTTGTGAACCCTTTATTTTCCTTCCATTAAAAAAAAATTAGTACCTGCACATAAAATAAAAAAATTGAATTCATTATTTTCATTAGATATATCGATCCTTAGCCTGCACATTTTATTGAGTTGTCTTGAAATTATTGTGGCGGGCGCTGAAAGGGCCCGTCGCTGAATAGTCTGGCGCTGAAGTGGCCTGGCGCTGAAGTGGCCTGGCGCTGAAATGGCGGCGCTGAAACGTCGGCGCTGAAGTGGCGGCGCTGAATCGTACGCTACCCGGAATGTAATGATTCCTCTACTGAAAACCCTGATAATACCCAAATTGGAATACTGCTCGGTCCTAACATCCCCATATAAAAAAGAAGACATTAGACAGCTGGAGGGAATCCAAAGAAGCTTCACAGCCAAGATCAATGGGTGCAAAGAACTAAATTACTGGGAAAGGTTACGAGAACTAGACCTATATTCACTGGAAAGGAGAAGAGAGAGAGATACACCATTATTTACACTTGGAAAATAATGGAGAAACTAATCCCTAATCTTACTCTGAATCCCATAACTCCCCAAACAACGGTGGAAAGTAGAAGCGGTAGACTGTGTCGTATTCCCAAATTGAAGGCGAGACAGGGAACATCCTTAACCCTGAAAGAAAATAGTTTTGTAGCGAGAGGACCAAAACTGTTTAATCAGTTGCCCAAAGACCTAAGAAACACGAAGGAAGTTGCAGTGGAAATCTTCAAAAGAAGACTAGACGCCTGGCTCAGAACAATCCCCGATGAGCCGGCGTACCTGGCTATGTGAGGTGGAGAGCGCAAGAATCCAACTCACTACTTCACCAGGCCAACTCGAGAGGAGGGGCGACAAGCTTGACCTTCGCGAAATGAGAAGTCATCGCGCGGAACCTTTGTAAGGTTGTAAGGTATATATAAGACGAGGGGCAACAAGCTTGACTTTCGTGAAATGAGGAATCATCGCACGGAACATTTGAAAGGTTGAAAGGTGTGTGTGTGTGTGTGTGTGTGTGGGTGTGTGTGTTTAAATAAAAATCCAGAAAGAAAATAGACCCTTTTAATCCTAACGTCCGTAGCTCAGTGGATAACGCCGTTTCTCTATAATCGAAGAGAAGACTGAGAAAGGGGTTCGACTTCGTGCTAGGGTGCTGGTATTAATATTCCAGGAGTTAGCGGAATGGACCGCATTTGTCTAACTTGATCGCTGTGTATGCCAGTTTATGGCCCTCCTGACTCGTTATTATTAAACCCTTTTAAAAGAATGAACCGATTAATATTAGCGCATTTTCGACTTCTCTTTTTTATTTTGTTTTCGTTATTTTTAACCCTTACATTAACAGTAGGACTGTAATGTCCCACCACCAGAAGGGACTGTAATGTCCCCCCCCCCCAGGAAATAATAATATAAATTGTACAGTATCCCAACTTTTCCACAAATGTTTCTACATGTTTAAACAAGATTAGTTCAGTTGTAAGGAAAGGAATCCAAAATGTGTGTAATTTGGCAAGTTACTGAAATATTTGGCTTTGAATAAGAATTAATCTTATCCTCTTTAGCTTATAGAAAAATATTCTAGACCTAAAGGGTTGAACGAACAAGGAATTGCACAACTATAAACTAACAAGACCTTAAGATCCACTCTAGGTAAGCACTAGGAAACGGAAGTTTGGTGAGAGGAAAACGTAATGTTGTCTCTATTTTATGTATATGTTGCAGTAAGAACCCAAAATCCGTCAAAACCAGTTTTTACTAGTCAAAACTAGAAGCAACGAAGGTCGTTCGCTAAAACTAGTATTACCTAGTCAAAACTATTTCCACCTAAGGCTGTCGAGGAGAACCCGAAGTATACGGCACATGTTGCTAAACCTACTTTTAACCTACATTTAAAATAGGTTTAGTAACATGTGAGCCGTATATTTCGGGTTCTCCCTGACAGCTTTAGGTGCAACTAGTTTTGACTACGTAATACTAGTTTTAGCGAACGACCTTCGTGGCTTCTAGTTTTGACTGGTAAAAACTGGTTTTGATGGATTTCGGCTTCTTACTGCAACATACTGTGTGTATGTATATATATATATAAGGCTTAGATTAGCTGTTTTATGAAGGTTCAACTTCCTAAAATTTTAAGGCGACCCATAAATGAATGAACTCTTCCCCACAGAAAGATTACATAAAGGTTTCCTTTAATATTAATATACACTCTTATTCGACAAATTCAGCATTTATAAAAACTTAGAAAGGATGTAAAAGGATCGTCTATTTGTGATTTTAGATTGCTTATCCTGACCTGTTTTGGGCAAGAAACTGGAACAACCTCAGGACAGACAAATACGACCCATTACGCTAACTCGTGGATTACGATTAATTACTCAGGCCTACGAATGAGAACTTTGTAAAGTTGTTGTCTTACTAATAACTGATTTTTATATAATTCAACTACGCTGATTTCGAATAAGGTGTCCATTTTTTTTTCTATCACGTAAGGATTTTCTGCAAACTGGAAGGGAAAAAACAACATAAATAATATTATTTATTTCAGTTTACATTAGGTACCTATTTCGCTTTGTTATACTAATTACAAATGCAAACAACTTTAAAAAGAGAGAAGACTATTAACGTCAATTACATATTCATCTTTATTTGTCCTGAGTTTTCTCGTGAGATCTATGCCTTTTAGTTTCGAATGTGCGCGCTGTTCCTTTTCTTTTATGTAATAATTCTGGAGGATCCCGTTTCAACATCCAGCAGTAATCGGCCATCATGGTGATGTCTCACCTTCCCTGATATCTCCTCCATTTCTTTGATGTCTTGGTGAAACCAAGCATTTATAGGCAGTAGTTTTTAATCAAAATTTAATTGAGTTAATTTTAATGAAAATTACTTACATCTGTAATGTGAAATATGACATTTTGTCAAAAATCTATACGTGATGGCGAAATATGGATATTATTTTTGGAATCAGCGTGCAAAAATTACTATATAAGTGATAAAATATTTCGGACAACAAAACCATCGCAGGCCTGTGATTTATTAACCAGCACCATCGGGGGGCGTCAAACCCCCGACATCAGTATCTTCACTTCGCTAATTTATAGGGAAACAGCGTTACCCACTCAGCTACAGACGTTAGTCTAGGCTCGAGTATGTTAAAATTTTAAACCAAAGTGCTGACTGAGCACATTCATACGCTGATTTAACACTGCCATTTTAAATAAATCCAGTATAGTTTTCAAGCCTTTTAAACAATGCAAGAATCCACTTTCAAAAAATTCTTTCCAAAAATTTTTTCTATTTTTTACTACATTAAAAAAAAAAAAAAAAAAAAGTTGGGGAGGTGATTCAGAAACTTAAAAAAAGAATCAAAAGTAACTCGCGATTCTGAATATTTCGGTATACGTCAAAAAACAACGGAAATGTCGCCATAGAAGAAAGGAATTTCTTTTATTTATTTCCCTTGACGGATCTGTTGTGCTTTTAGCGTATGAAATATACTGTATATATATATATGGAACTACAAATATCTCTTATGGTTCGAACTATTTTTCCTTGTGAAAATGTGCCACACGAATTAGTCATATTTTCTGTAAAAAATCATTTTAGTATTTATAATATCAAGGGAAGATCAGACATTTAGAATGCAGCCCAGTCTCCCCTGAAGAAAAAGAAAATTATTATAAAAACCACAAAGAGGTAAGATTATAAAACAAAAAAATTAATTTAATTTCTTTTCTTTTTTTTTAACTTTAGAAATAACGCATATACCCAACTTAATCTTAAAATACCCAGTTTGACGCAAGACTGTAAATATTACTATTCGTGCTATTAAAACAGATACTAACAACACAGGTATGCATATGAAATTTTTTTGTCTGCTGTGAGGGTTTTTTCAACTCATATTATATAATTCGACCATGCTGAATTCGGAAATGACATTGGTTTTCCTCAATCAGGTCAGGTTTTTTCTCTATTGGCCATTTATTATAAGTCCAATTTTATCCCCAAATTTATTGATTTTTTTAGCTTAAAAACACTGTAGATACGAGTAATATTATAAGAACACTCGTGAAAAATGAAAACATTGTGTGAATAAATACTTTTATTCATACAATGAATATGGAAAAAAGTTTATTGAGGAAGGAATGAAGTTTTTTTGGCTTTCCGTCTGTGTTTTTCTTCGGGCACGTCTCGCTTCAAACACCAGCAATAGTCCGCCAGCATATTGATATCCCAGTTTCCCTGGTACCTCTCTTCCATTATTTTGATATCTTGGTGAAATCGTTCACCCTCTTCCTCACTATAATCCCCGCAATTTTCAGGAAAATAGTCCAAGTGGGACCACAAAAAGTGCATTTTTATGGACATGCGCGACCCATGAGCTTTGAAAGCTTCCATCAAGTTTTCGACAACGGACTCGTATTCTGGACTTCTACGCTTGCCAAAAAATCAGTGACAACTGATTTGAATGCCTGCCAGGCATTCTTCTCAGTTGGAGTCATTGCGTTTTCGAACTGAGTATCCTTGATCAAAGTTCGAATTTGAGGACCATCAAAAACCCCAGCATTTAGTTTAGCATCAGATATATGAGGAAATTTACTCTCGAGATATCGGAATGCTGAACCCTCCTTATTCATTGATTTGATGAAATTTTTCATCAAGCCCAGCTTAATATGAAGTGGTGGGGGCAAAATTTTTGTTGGTGGTACAAGGGGCACTGAAACGACATTATGCGACCCAGGTTCAAAATTCTCTCTGGATGCCCATTCACGCTGTGCATAGTGCTTCTCATCCGCTCGGCTATCCCATTTGCAGAGGAAACATGGGTATTTCGTGTATCCCCCTTGCATTCCCAATACAAATGCCACAATCTGAAAAAAATGAAAATATTTAAAGAATTTAGAGAATTTGTTCTATCAGATAAAAAAATCTATGCATTGGACTGTATCACTTCTGTGGGGAAGTTAAGTGTTCTTATACGCTCTCAAATAACCTTTGGAAAAACAACATAGTCAATAGCAATAGTTTACTTATGATATTAGTATTACCTTCAAATCTCCACAGATCCTCCAGTTATGTTGGTCGTATACGAGAGCATCCAGTAAAATTTTCATGTTATCGTAGCTCTCAGTAAGTTGTACGGAATGTGCTACAGGGACTGATGCAACCCTATTCCCAATGTTGAGAAGTACTGCTTTCAAACTTCGTTTAGACGAGTCTATAAATAGCCTCCATTCTGATGCGTTATATGGCAGGCCCAAGGATTCGATTAGCCCCTCAACATTGCAGCAGTACACTAAGGAAGAGGTATTTTCGTGCACTGCAAAAAACTTGCGGAATTCTTCCTCTCGTTTCCTATACCAGGAGAATGTTGTTCCCGGAGCCAGCAAGTTGTCCTCTCGAAGTCGTGAGCCCAAGATCTCGGCAGCTAATTTGGAAAGTCCTAAATCCCTGGTAAGATCATTAAGTTTGGCCTGGTTGATAGGCCTCGGCTCATTTGAAGCGGTATTTTGAGGTATATACGACTGGGACTGGTCATTGGCATTGGTCATTGATTCATCATCAGAATCATCGAAGTCCAGGGTTTGAGGTGGTCGGGTATTGGAATTCCAGACCATGGGGTACAGGTCTCATAACAGAAGGAATGTCAGGGTATACAACAATGTGTTTATTCTTCTTGTTAACTCCTGAAAATAGAAACACAGAAACATGGATATAAACTTGCATATGAAATAGAAGAAGCATTCAGACAGTGGCGGCTCGTGAGGGAAGGCTGCGGTCTGTAAGATATGAAATAGGTCGATGGAGTCTGTATATTTTCTTTCTTTTTCATTCATATTGTCCCTTCGGGGACAATATGAATGAAAAAAAGAAAATATACAATCATTGTATATGTAAATGTAACTTGTATAACAATATGTATGTGTAAATGTATTTTCTATAACAATATGTATATGTAAATGTATGATTACCATTATGGTGAATATTATGCTATATATGGTGAATATTACATTATGGTGAATATTATGTCAAGTTTCATACGAGGATTTCAAAATATTTAAGAAAAATAAATTTATAAGCCCACCTTGGAGGTTTGTCATGCAGAAATAGCAATCTGTCACGTGATCCTTTCCTTCTCTCCAAATCATGGGAATTCCAAAAGGCAAAGATTTCGCTCTGCCTTTGCTCCATCTTCTCAAATTTTCAATGCACGTCTTGCAGCACATATGAGGGGCGAAATTTTTGTCCTGGTCCCCTAGCTTAATTCCAAAGTATGCTCTATACATTGTCTTCACAAATTTAGTGATTTGGGACTGGGTATTTGGCATGGTAACCGTCCCACATATGTAGCAGAATCTATTGGGATCATTTTTACACGCTCTATTCATTATGAAATATTTTATCTATATGCCTGAAAGTAAAAAAAGATATTATACAAGTGAAACAAGTGATGATAGATGTTACTGTTCCAATTCCGCTTTGACAAAATCACGAAAAATTCTATTTTACTTATAAGGCCATAGCCGGATAACCTGAGCTGATTGAGAAAAACGGATTGCAGATTCGAAATCAGCAGGAAAGACTGTAAAGAATCACTTACAAAACCCTTGACAGCAAAATTGATGCATACCAGTTAATCAATGAAAAAGGTTAAAATCTGGTACAAAGCCGAGGCCAGATTAATGAGGCTCATTGGTCTAACTCTTCTGTCATCATTAATCAGCACCATTGGAAGTCGAACTCCAGACCCCAGCGGCGTCTTAACTACGCCTACAGAGAAATGGCGTTGCCCACTGAGGTACAGACGCTGGCTTAAAAGCCGGTAACTATTTTCGGGTCATAAGAACAGGGAAATGGCATCTTGGACCTGTTTTGGGTCTCGTATTCTGAGAGCATTTTTTTTATCTTCGTTTTCATGGTCCCCGTGTCCCACCGTAGCCGATACAGTGCATAATCTATTTGTTCTCTCATTCCATTGTGTCCCTATTTCAGTTCTAAATTTTGGGACACATCCCTCGAGTATTTTCCATACGTACATTATTGTGTATCGCTCACGTCTTTTGAAGGAATAGGGTTTTAGGGACTGTAGTCGAGACCGGTAGTCTTCATCTTTTGTTTCCTCTATCTTAGACTTAAAAGTCCTTTGTATGACTTCTGTATGGACTCGTGAGTACCATATATATATATATATATATACTCTATACAAAACACCATTATTCGAACCCTGGACCGCTGACTCAGAGTCGCAAGCGATAACAGGATAAAAATTAACTCAATCTGGCTCATATTTCATCACCCGCGGGAAACACTAGTGTGGTTTTATGTGTTTAACTCCCATGCACGCGAGCCAGTATACAGTATTTAATCTAGCCGGATAACACGAGAGTAACATATAAATGAAAGTCTACGCATGAGTACACACACACACACACGCAAAAAGTGCGCGTGCTTATACGTTTATTCCCATATATATATATATATATATATATATATATATGGTATTTAAAACTTTAGTCGAAATGAATTAGTTACGTTTCAATCTTTTTCGAAGTTTTTATTTCAAAATATAAAAATAATTTTTATGAGAGATGTAAATTTATGAGAGGAAAAATATTTTATTTCTTTAGTTACCCGTCAGGAAAATCCTACTTGTCAAACTGAAAAAAATACCTGACAAAAAATTATACTTTTTATTTTTTCAGAGTTTGAATAATGGCGATTAATGGCCCTTAACTTATGTTTACTCGCCCTGATTTGAAATAATTATATTTTGGAAAAAACAAAAGAAGTACGAATAACGTCTTCATTTAAAACCATTCACGGACTATCCGTAGCCAGTATCAGAAAAGGGGTGCAGTGACGAGATCGCTGTACGTAATGTGTTGGCTCGACCCCAGTTCCCCTTTTAAAGTGGACTTATTCTTCCTGGTTGGAAACGTTACCGGACGTCTCAGCGCGCCATCTGGTAGACCAAGAATGTAAAATGGAACACTCAACCAATATCTTTATTTAATCAGTCTTAAGAACTTGTCAGTGGTTACGACCCAAGAGGGTAAAGGAAAAATAATGGCGATCCTTACAAGCTGTTAAAACGGTGGTTCTGCTGACGGAGGAAAAGAATGGTGAAAAACCACTCGATACAAAGAAATTCTGCAAGAACTCAATCTTCAAAAGAAGTTCAGGCACCTGGCTCAGGACAATCCCTGATAAGCCGGGTGTGCCTGGTTATGTAAGATGGGGACATCAGGAAAACAACTTTCTCCTTCATCAAGTCACGTGTATAGGTTTGGCCACCAGGTTAACACTTTGGACTACTTCTTACGCGTTTCGCGTCAAAATTCTATCCTACCCTTGGATCACTTCTTACATGAAACGCGTCAAGTTGATCTGTGCCTCGTCACAGCTAACACACTGTGACATGCCTCAAGACGACAGTACTCACAGAAATTTTGCATTTACTCTTGTCCAGATCAACTTGACGCGTTTCGCGTAAGAAGTGACCCAAGAGCAGGATAGAGTTTTGACGCAAAACGCGTAAGAAGTAATCCAGAGTGTTAACGTCTGGTCTGTGTGTGTGTGTGTGCGCGCGCGCGCGCAATCGCAATAAAATGTAATAATTTATTTATTCAAGAACGAAAACAAGTTTAAGTAACGAACAGAGATTATAAACATAATTTCAATTCTAATTACAGGCTGACAATGAGACCCCAGGGAATGGTAAAAGGGAGGAAGAATTCTGTAATATCAGAAACCAAAATTAATTGCTTTCATTTTTAATTGCTAATATTAATTTTATCATTTGCTCATATATACATGTTAACCCCTCCGTCTATGGCCTTGGGCGGTCGAGGTTGACGGGGTTCTGGTTAGGTGGCAGCAACGGATTTGTTATTTTGGCGTAGCTGGCACCGTGTAGGGAATCGCAGTAGTTTCTCTTATACTACTCTCCGATTTCTTCTTGTAGGGGATCGGAGGATTCTGTGAAGCTTACTAAATTTTCTAAGGGTTCCCCGATTCTTCTTGCAGCATATCGAGAAATTATTTTTCTCTATTTTAAGACTAAGTTCTCTGAAGAGATCAAGGCTCGAAGGAGAAGACAAAGATATCCTCTTACTGTAGTTTACTGCTAAAATGTTACAGGTAATGCTCAGCCTAAGTCAGATCAGACAGAATCAGAATGATCAGTGAAGAAATTCTACACGTTCATATAATTAAATTTTGGTGACATCATTATTATTTAATGATGACCTGCTTTGTTTTTTATTCTCAATAGGCTGAATTATTTTGTAAAATATTTGAAGCTCAGGTAACTATTTTAGCTGTAGCACTGTCTAGACAGATAAGCAAGATATTTGACGATGAAGCCATATTTTTATTTTAAACCGCATATTGACAGATCTGATGTTATCATGATCTGCCGAGTTAACTAAAAATGGAAATTGAAATATGCATTTTATTATGAATTACAATTAACCATGCATATGAGCAAAAATTAAATGCTTAAAATTTAAAATTAAGTGTTAAGCAAGACATGACTTCATCTTTTACAACGATGAGAGAATGTATAAAGAAAATGAACATTGCAGAATTTAACACGATTACATTATTAAGCTAAATCAAAAAGTTATTAAGTAATTTAAAAAAGAAATAATTCCTCAATTATTCACAAAAATAAAAGAAAAAAATTAAAAATTCATCTGAACTTGCATTTTATATACAATTAAAGTGTTACGCGAGTTTGGACTTTATAGGCAAAAATAAATAAAGATATAAAAATATATGAATATAAGAATTATTTATTTTTACACACATATATATATATATATATATATATATATATATATATATATATATATATATATATATATATATATATATATTATACACACAGACCGTGCATGGAACAAGGAACTCTTTTAGGAAAATTAAATCTAGTTTTTCTTTTCGTGATGCTAGCCCGACGTGAGCAAAGGGTCACTTGCAAAGAGGTCCCAAAAATATAGCTTCCCTCACCAGCTATCTGCAAAGCAAATAGGATCTAGCTTTGGGACAGGATCTAGGGTTTAAAGCAGTCTAGCCCAGCTACATTTAGAACCTCAATATAAGCAAAAGACGATATTATTCCCATATATATATATATATATATATATATATATATATATATATATATATATATACCTTGGTTACCTCGGTTTTGCTTCTGTCAGAATTGTTCACTCTGATGAAGGTCAAGCTTGTCACTCCACCTTAGACCTACAGTTTAACTTGGAATCCGAACCACGCCCCACCAGCAGCCCACCGTCTTAACCACTAGGCTACCCAGGATACCCATTTACCTACCAACCAATTTTTTTTTATTGTGTAGAAGGATGAACAGCTGGGTTTTGCTACGCGTCGCCTACCGTCACTGGGTCCCGATCACATGGCCGATGGATTCGTAGTCAGCGACGCTTACGACTACACCACCATATATATATGTTACCACGTGCATAAAATCGATAAGTAACAGAAATATAAAAAAATGTAAATATACATGAAATAAGCATAGCTCAGTAGTTAGAGAAATAGACACACATAATATATATATTACATAAGACGATATTAATCCCAAAATGTGTCGGCAAAAATTTTTAATTGCAAGTAATTATAAACCAACATTTTCTGGGTTATTTCCCTGTTGTAAAAATGTATCCACATCACGGAGAGTGAAATCAAAATATATTGGCAGGAAACAAGATGGCGTCTTGAAGTTTTCATTGATCCATAGGTACATACATGATCGTATAAGCATTTATTAGAGTTTATTAGCATATAAATTATACACACTGTTATCCTGAAGTTACAGGATATGTGTGTGTGTGTGTGTGTGTGTGTGTGTGTGTGTGTGTGTGTATATATATATACCTCACCTCGTTAATCTCATTGCTGTTCCGTGCGTTGGTCTCTCTTCACACGAAGGTCAAGCTGGTGGCCCCACCTCTAGGCCTGGCTTGGTGGAGGAGCGAGTTGCTTTCTTGCGATCTCCACCGTACATAGCCAGGTACACCCGGCTCATCTGGTACCGTCCTGAGCCAGGCATCTAGTCTTCTCTTGAAGACTTCAATTTTGACCCCTGTAACGTTTCTGAGATTCTTTGGAAGCTGGTTAAAAAGTCTTGGCCCCCTGACAACCAAGCTATTTTCCTTCAGTGTTGAGGAGGTCTCTTGTCGAGCCTTTAATTTCGGAACACTACACATTCTGCCTTTCCTATTTTCCAGTGTTGTTTGAATGGTAATTGGGTTTAGTTTTAGGTTTGGTACCAGTTTTTCAATCATTTTCGATATATAGATTATGGTGTACCTCTCTCTTCTTCTTTCCAGAGAGTACAGATTTAGTTTACGTAGTCTCTCCCAGTAGTTGAGTTCTTTGCAGCCATCAATCTTGGCTGTGAAATGTCTCTGCGTTTCTTCTAGTTTATTAGTTTCTTCCTTTTTATATGGGGAACGTCAAAACTGAGCAGTATTCAAGTTTTGGTATGATCAGTGTTCTCAGCAGGGGAATCATTACTGTCCTGTCCCTTCTTTTGAACGTTCTTAGTACCTGTCCCGCTACTCTTTTTGCTTTATTTATCGCTATCTGATATATACTTTAGGTTACTTTAGGTGAGTTTGAATGACGGTTCAAGATCGACCTGCGGTCGACCCTTCTGTAGCATCCCGCCTCATCATTTGAGGGACTTGGTGAAGGAGGGAATTGCTGTCTGATCTCCTCCTGCCCTCGTAGCCAGCCACGCATGGCTGATCAGGGACTTTACACAGGAATCTGTCCAGCTGGTTCTTGAAGTTACTCAGGTCGGTGTGCTGGAGATTCCTCACTTCTTTTGGTATGACATTGAAAAGCTTTGGGCCTTGTATTCTGAGGGAATTTTCCATCTTCGTTTTCATGGCCCCTGTCCCACAGCAGCTGGGACTGTACAAAATCTGCCTCTTCTCTCATTCTAGTTTGTTTCTATTTCATTTCTAAGGTTAGGGACAAAGCCCTCAAGTATTTTCCATATGTATATTATTGTGTACCGCTCTCGCCTTCCTTCGAGAGAGTAGAGTTTCAGGGATTGTAGTCGAGACCAGAAGTCTTCACCTTCCGTTTCTTCTATCTTAGACGTAAAAGTCCTTTGTATAGCTTCACTGTTTGCAATGTCTCGTTTTGAATGGGCTTGTGAGTACTGAACAATACTCAATTATTGGTAGGACTAGGCTCTTCCATAATTTGAGCATGATGTTTGCTTTTCTACTGTGGAAATTCCTCCAGATGATTCCCATTATTTTTCTAGCCGTTGTAATTTTGATGTTGTTATTACTCCCAGATCCCTGACTTGTAGATTTGGTATTATCTGTTTGTTTTGCAGAGTTTTGTACCTTTTATTCTGCAGCGCCCTATCTTAGAAGTTGGAATTTTTCTTCGTTGCACTTTATATTGCCTTCTGCCCACTGAAATAATGTTTCAATGTCGTTTTGAAATTTTCTTATGTCACCTTCGTTCAATATTTCCTTACATATCTTTGTATCTGCGAAACATGATACAATACTGTCCTTAATATCTGCATCAATATCTGAAATCATTATTATGAACAGCAAGGGAGCTAATACTGTCCCTTGTGGGATAGAGCTCACGACTTCCGAGACTTCCGATTTAACTCCGTTTACCACCACTCTTTGTGTTCTTTGCGTCAAGAAATTAAATATCCACCTTCCTAGCTTTCCAGTATTTCCTGTATTCTTAAGTTTGTGTGCCATGATTCCATGGTCACATTTATCGAAGGCTTTAGCAAAGTCCGTATATATTACATCTATGTTTTGTCCTCGACACAATGTTTCCAATATTTTCTCCTGGTGGTCTAGTAGCTGTGATAGGCATGATCTTCCAGCCCTGACGCCATGTTAATTTGGGTTGTATAGGTCTTTTCCTTGTAGGTAGTAGGTAGTTTTACCTCTAATTATACCTTCAAAGACTTCATAAGGTGTAGGCTGACCATATTTCCTTGAGACAAAAACGGGACATTGGGATGGCAAAAAAGGGACGGGTTATGTAATATTCTGTATTCATGAAAAAGTAAGTACATAAACCGGGACAAAATTGACATTTTTATTAAAACGACGGGACGGCCAGGAAATATAAAACAAACGGTACTGTCCCGTTCAAAACGGTACGTATGGTCAGCCTACATAAGGTGTGAGGTGAGAGCCACTGGCCGATAATTCTTGGTTATTGCCCTGTTACCACCTTTAAATAGTGGGACAATGTTCGCGTTCTTTAAGGGGAGTGGAATTTGTCCTGTGTCAAGTGATTTCCTCCATAGTAAGTATAGCGGTTTGACAATACTCTTTTTACATTTCTTCAGAAACGTGGCACTCCTGGCGCTGAATTGTCTCGCATCTGTGATAAAGCCTTGATTACATCTCCTTCCGTGAACTTGAAGTCCATTAATAGGTTTGTGCTGGAATTTGTTCTTGGTTGATTTGTATCTATGTCGAAAAATTCGTCTGGGTTTTCCACTTCCATCTCAGACTTAGGGAAACTAAACACAGAGTTAAATTGTTCCCTAAGTAGTTCGCTTATTTGGTCTCCCCGTCTATCAACGGACCAATACTCTCCTTACACTGCATTTTCCTTTTCGCAAACGTGTAGAAGTATTTTGGGTTATTTTTTATGTTTTCTGCTACCTTGTTTTCCTCCTCGTTTGTCTTATGTATGAATGTTTGTTTTAGGTCCATTTCTCTTTCGCCAAGTTTCCTCTCTAGTTTCAGTCTATTTGCATCAGTTCTGCATCTGTGGAGATGTTTTACGGTTTGTCTTTGTTGCCTGAATAGTGTCCTGATTTTCCTCTCGAGCTTGCTACGTTTTCTTTTCTGTCTCTCTGGAATATGTTTCAGTATTATAGGTCTGGTTTCAGCCTCTATTATACATAGTATTTCTTGTGGAGTCTTTTCGTGAAATAGCAATTCCCAATTTACTTCCTTTAAATCTTTATTTACGTTTTCCCAATTTACTTTCTTTGAATTTATGTTTAAGCCTTCATATATTCCTTCTGACTCTCAAGGATGCGTTTACGGACCTCTGGGTTCTAACTTCAACTGTATATCGATGAAGTTATGGTCGGAGAACTTTGCGTGCGTTGCTTTTCTATTTATTATTATCTTCTTGTTATTTGTCAACATTAAATCGAAAACGTTCTCTTTTCTCGTGGCTTCACAGATTTCCTGGGTAACGGCGTAATGTTCCATAATATCTAATAGCATTGTTGCTTGGGTTCTATCATCTTTTGTAATGTTGCCATGAACTTCTCGACATATATATAACGTCATCATTTTTCTGCCATGTTATGAATGGGAAATTAAAATCTCCGAAAAATAGAATATTTGTTGCTGGAGTTTCAAGTAATTTCATATGTTTTCTATTTCATTTGAAGCAAATTGGAATTCACTTTTTGTGATGTTTGGTATATATATTCAGTTTATGTCCTTCATTTTTAAAAATTACAAAGTCATTTTACTTTACTTTTTTGTCTACGGGAACCGTATACAAAATTTAAGATCCACAAACGCGTCTCCTTTCTCTATTCAAATTTGCATTAATTAACGCTGGCCGTTACATCAACGTATCCGTCAAACGGTTAACACCTAACACGGAAAAATAATCTTCGCTCTTCCTCCCGATGGCGGGTTGTCATTTAGCCTTTTCCGCTACATCTGAGAGAGAGAAAGAGAGAGAGAGAGAAAGAACTTTCAGTGTATAATGACACTAATTATGTTAGAATTGTTAAAACTAACTTGTTTTGAGGTTTAAGTAAATGTTATGTCATAATCAATCGTTTCATTAAATCCTCCATTAGTCACGTGTTCTATTTATAGAGAACATAAACTGATAGTTCAACAAAGTCATAATAAAAATTAAAGTGATTTTTTTTTTCTTATCTTCTTTAAGATCTTCGCGTGAGATACTTTGAAAAAGTTTGAGAAAAAAGTTCGTGCATTTTGTTTCAATGTTATTCAATTTGTTTAATAGAAGTGAATATTATTTAAATAAATTGTTAGTTCGTTCAGATTAGTCGTTTTTGTACGAATGTTTAATAATTCAGAGGAACTGTTATTTAATGTAAAAGCAATTTCCTCCTGACACAAATTTTTAGACGTATCATTTCTTAATAGCTAAATTGAAGTACGCTTTCCACGACGTGTAGAAACAGCTATTATTGCTTCTCGGCCGAATGTTACTACATTTAAAATAAAAGAAAACAATTCATTAAATATGAATTTGTACCAACTTTGTAGCGACTTCAAATAGCTGATTTCTAGATTTTTCACTAATTATTTTGGTGAACATTGGCGTAGGTATACGTTTCGCTAATCATCTGGCTTTGTACCCAGCAAATTGTTTTTAACTATTTAGATTTGCCCCAACCAAAAATTGGTAATTAAGTTCACAGAAGAGAGAGAAAACTAATTTTTATAAATAGAAAGATTACAAAATCAGCTTTCCAACAGCTCCAAAACGTTGAGAAAATGGAAATGGTTAAAAAATGTAGCCGTCTGAAAAACCAAATACTTCGCGAAATGTCTACTTTAATGGCTAAAAAAATAATCAAGGAAAATTTTAGAACTCAGTCAAATGAAGTCATTGAAAAGTTGGGACAAAGTCATGTTTAACGAATTGTTAAAATTTCCTTTAAAATTTACACATTATTCACGAAATACCTGCAAATTTTAACTGATCCATACAGACCATAGAAATTTATATATATATATATATATATATATATATATATATATATATATATATATATATATATATATATATATACTGTATATATATATATATATATATATATATATATATATATAATATATATATATATATATATATATATATATATATACCGGGTGGACGAAAAAACCTGAACACTTTTTTCTTACAAATTTCAAACTAGTCAAGCTAATACACCCAAATTAGTACAAGATGTAGCCAATAGTATAGTTATCATGTGCTAAAAATTTCAATGGAACTCATATAAAACTTACCCTATTGAAATCGATGTTGTATTGGCCCCCCATTTTCTTGAATTACGGTCAGTACTCTCCTTTTCCACTGATCTATGGATGACTTCATTTTGTCTTGGGACACCATAGGCCAAACATCCTCAATTCTTTGTCTAAGTGCTTCTAGGTTTGAAAATGGTTCCCTGCGACCATGGTACACCAATGACTTCAGTTCATTCCACACGAAGTAATCCAGAGGATTTAAGTCAGGAGAATTTGGTGGCCATTCTTCATTTTTTATGAATTCAGGAATGTTCGCCATCAAAAATTCATGGGTTACCTTGGCTGAATGAGATGGTGGAATGTTTTGAACAAAAATAAAATCTTCGTTCGGGTACAAGTCTTGGCATTCTGGTAAAAGTTCTCCGAGGTGTTCAATGTAATTTTGCGAGTTCATTTTTGTTTTCTGTGAATCAGTAAAGAATAATTTGGTTTTACCATTGTAAGAAACACCACAAGATACCATTAATTTCTTGGAAAGTCGTCGTGAAATTGGATGATAAAGACAGTCTGGCGAGATTTCCAATTTTGAAGTTAATGTATTGACTCGGTTGTTTTGTCGATTTGTTGATACAGTTAATGTAAAGTCGGACTCATCTTGAAAAAACCTGCGTTTAATGTCTGCTAAATTAAATTTCCTGTACAAAGAATTACACCTTTCTAACCGTTTTCCCATGGCTTTTTTTTGTTTTTCTGGGGGGCACTCAATCTTTTAAAAGATCTGATTCCTTTACTTTTCATTATGTTTTGGACACTGTTGCGCGAAATATTTAAATTATTCGCCATTTTTCTCTGCGAAAGATGAGTATCAGGATTATTTTCCTGCGACAACGCATGCTCTTCAACGTACCTTTCATTTTCTCGAGTCCGAGCAGTACGCGGACGACCGCTGCCACGTTTTCTGTCAGTTGACCCTGATTGTCTAATTTTATTTATTACGTATTGTACTGTATTTCGTTTCCAATTTTTTACCGGAAATTCCCTAATTATTTTTCTAGCACTCCATCCCTTCTCGGCAAAACACGCCTTTATAAACAGCTAAGTCTTCTTTACTTAAAACCATTACGATAGAATTTTAATTAATACCACAAGAAAAAAAATAAGAAAAAACATTCCATCAGCCAACACTTCTTAAAGAAATCTGTCACTGCTAGCCTACCAATTCGCCACGTGACCACTTATCATTGTCTTAGGTGCGCATGCGCAAACTGCTTGTTTTGTAGCGAACATCTGACACATCCAAGGGCGTAGTCAGCTTCATAAAATCTCGCTGTTTGTTTCGTCAAGTTAAATTTTTTATAATTAAGAAACGGCCAAAGATAATTAACTGAGGTTTCCAGCACATGATAACCATATTATTGGCTACATCTTGTACTAATTTGGGTGTATTAGCTTGACTAGTTTGAAATTTGTCGGAAAAACAAAAGTGTCCAGGTTTTTTTTCGTCCACCTGGTGTATATATATATATATATATAATAATATATATATATATATATATATATATATATAATATATTATATATATATATATATGAAAAATTATTTCACGAAAGTGACACGTGAAAAATATTTATGATGAATAAAACCACGAAGGGAAAAGAAACACAAAGGGGTGCTCAAGCGCTTGAGCACCCCTTTGTGTTTATTTTCCCTTCGTGGTTTTATTCATCATATATATATATATATATATAGGGTGTCCGGGCTTAAATGGCAATAAAATAAAACATTATAAATGTATTTTATTGCCATTTAAGCCCGGACACCATTATCAAATGAGTTTTACAGAACATCCATCAACAGAGAAATAATGAAATGACCGAAATTATTTGTAAAGCAGTACACAAATGGCCTTCGAATCATTTTTCTGATTCCCTGTGGGTATATATATATATATATATATATATATATATATATAAAACCTTTGGTATATATATATATATATATATATATATATATATATATATATATATATATATTCCTTTATTATTTTCCTTGATTTTTTATGTCGGTGGTCTGATGGATCAATATTAAACTTTAGAGTGTATCCTCTGAACAATGGTTGTTTACCAAACGTTTTTTCGAATGTTTAGATGTGTTTTATGAGCGTTTAGTGAACGTGCCTTTGTTTGCTAGGTAATGAAATGCCGCAAGTAGCGACGTTTCTCCCCCACAACTCCGAAATTTCTTCTTGCTCGAAGAGACCGTGGAGAATGGACGTGAAATGTCGTTATTTGATATTTCATTATCTACATATTTTACAGCATCATATTTACGACACATGAGATGTTTATATTTCCCACAATTATTAATGAAAATATATTATTCACTTAAGTTTATATTTTCGTAAATAACTTATTACAATTATAACGAATTCAGTGTAATTGTTAACAGCGCGAAATTATTATTGTTATTATTATTGTTATTATTATTATTATTATTGTTATTATTATTACTAGCAAAAGATCGACGCTACGTGCCGATTTTGCTAGCTCTGAGGTGCTTGGGCCTTCGACCCAGACCGAATTGTGGGCCTATGGCGTATTTTATTTTGAACATCAGTAGTCCTTTATCTGGATAATATTCCTATTCCTCTCACCTTGGGCCTCAGTAACTGGGGTGCCTGCGGCCCTCCAATTACTGGCGAACCAATTATTCGGTCAATAAAACTACAGAAATGAACGCAACCATGAAAATCTAAAGCTTCACAAATCTTGATACAATGAATTTTGATGTAAAGCTTAAGATTTTCATGACTGCGTTCTTTTCTATAGTTTTATCGCGGTGTTGGAGCCTTCGGGCCCAGTAATTGGTTGGGGGAGGGGAGGAGGCTGGTCACACATATACTATTTTCGTTCATTACTCATCACCCCCATCCACCATACGAAGTTTGTTCGAAATCGGTTAAGAAACGTAAAAGTTTTTTCTGCGGATAGACGGACAGACAGACAGACAGACAGACAGACACATTTTCGGTAAATTATAGTAGTAATTATTAATATTCTTATTAGTCAAGGAAGCTGCCACACTTCACAAATTGATTTTATATCTTGACATTTGATATGAAATTACAAAATTAATTTAAAAAAAAAAATTTCTTTTTTTTCTTTTTTTATCTTATCTTTTTTTTTTCTTTTTTTTAGCTTATTTTTTCAATACTCATTTTAAAGCTAAAATATCGTCGCTATAATGAACTTTTTTTTATAAATACCGTTCACTTTTTCAATAATTTTTTTATAAAACTGACGAATATAAAAGCAGTTGTAATTAAGCTAAAAGTAAATCGAAACACTAGGAGAGGGTGTACGTCGTGGCCACGTGGTTAACACCGCTTCCCGTTAGATCCTGTGACACTGGGTCTTTTTAACAGTGAATTAATAATTTTTCTGTTTTGACATCCCCCGCTAACGTTATTGATTTAAGAGTAGTGGACTCTGTACATTAAACAACACCGTCCGGCCCTTAATGATTTGGCTGATTCCATAAAATTAAATATTGTATAAACCAACCAACTTTTCCTTGTCTATAATGAAATTTTGTTTGGTCTCCCGCGCCACACGATGAGTTTCGTTCCGCTTGGATTTGTTTCATTGTTTTTATGTAATTATTTATACTCTCGTTTTTAGATTTGGTGAATGCTGAATTTAGTTAACCTCTTAACGACCCAAGTTTTTGTAGGGTTAAGTTATGAATGCGTGTATTGGAAACGGTAGAAATTCGAACCCAGTGGTCCAAAAGAGGTTAAATTCGAAGCGTCCTACTGGAATAAATGTTTTATTCAGTCGCCTTCGTCTTCATCTTGTATAAACTCAGGTTTCTCAAAAACCGATCCATAGCTGATATATATACAGTGTGTGTGTGTGTGTGTGTGTGTGTGTATATATATGTGTGTGTGTGTGTGTGTCATCCTTGACCCCTCCTTCCTGCATAATATATATATATATATATATATATATATATATATATATATATATATATATATATATATGCATTTAACTGCAATGACCACGCAGTATATAAATGAATAGAAACGACATAATATTAAGGAACGTTTCTGCACACGGGGAAGAGAAATAACGAATAAATTAAAAATGAGGCGAACCGCCCGGGAATCGAACCAAGGCCTTCCAATTGCCGGTTCTATGCGTTATTTCTCTTCCCCGTGTGCAGAAACGTTCCTTAATATTATGTCGTTTCTATTCATTTATATACTGCGTGGTCATTGCAGTTAAATGCACATATTCACGATTTGCGGGGTGCCTTCTCAGGGCATTGGTTTCTGCCCTATGTAGGAGAATTTCGATTTGTGAATGATTGAGGTCCGTGGTGTAATGGTAGCGCATCCAACCGGCAATTGGAAGGCCTTGGGTTCGATTCCCGGGCGGTTCGCCTCATTTTTCATTTATTCGTTATTTCTCTTCCCCGTGTGCAGAAACGTTCCTTAATATTATGTCGTTTCTATTCATATATATATATATATATATATGAAAATTATTTCACGAAAGTAACACGTGAAAAATATTTATGATGAATAAAACCACGAAGGAAAGGAAACACAAAAAGGTGCTCAAGCGCTTTCGTCTAATGACATCCTCAGGAACACTGAAGTACATAAAAGGTTACGGCCTATATATAGGTTACAGAAAGAAAAAAAAAAATAATAAATAACATACATACACACAAACATATATATATATATATATATACATACATACATATCCACATATTATATATATATATATATATATATATATATATATATAATGCAATAAACGGAGAAATAAAATAAAAATAAAAAACTAAAAGATTAACAAAGAGCCATACAGATTTGTAAGGAAAAATATCGATTTTTAGCACAAGATCAAATGAATTATAAAAATACAAATTTATACTGGAAATCTGCCCGGGTTTTAACACTTTGCCTTTTATAGTCAAGTTTCGATATATATAAAAATAAAATGAAGATTAAAAGTTAATAAAGTAGCATACAAGTTTACCAAAGATTTAGCGTCCTACCCTTTTTATCTAAATCTGTTTTGAAGGAATTCAAAACAACAGGATCGAGTTGAAAAAGACCTTTGCTTATGTTGAAGTTATTTGAAAGTTGGATAATGGCAGACTCAAGAATATTTCTATTAACAATGTTGCTAGAGTGAAATAAAACTGAAGCATTATTCCAATCAATTAATGTAGTATTTTCATATAACAATATTGTGAAAAATATCATAGTAAAAAATAGCCCAACCAATAATTCAGGCATTATCTATAAAATTGGGTGTAAACAATGTGCTTCCTTTTACATGGTCAGACGGGAAAGGATTTGCACACACGTATAAAACAGCATCAATATTCCGTTAGAACAGGACAGTTGTCCAGTGCTCTTTTTGTCCATTTGTCAGAGTTATCCCACTATTGATTGGAATAATGCTTCAGTTTTATTTCACTCTAGCAACATTGTTAATAGAAATATTCTTGAGTCTGCCATTATCCAACTTTCAAATAACTTCAACATAAACAAAGGTCTTTTTCAACTCGATCCTGTTGTTTTGAATTCCTTCAAAACAGATTTAGATAAAAAGGGTAGGACGCTAAATCTTTGGTAAACTTGTATGCTACTTTATTAACTTTTAATCTTCATTTTATTTTTATATATTCGAAACTTAACTATAAAAGGCAAGGTGTTAAAACCCGGGCAGATTTCCAGTATAAATTTGTATTTTTATAATTCATTTTGATCTTGTGCTAAAAATCGATATTTTTCCTTACAAATCTGTATGCCTCTTTGTTAATCCTTTATTTTTTAATTTTTAATTTTTATTTTTACTTCTCCGTTTATTGCATATATATATATGTGTGTGTGTGTAGATATGTATATATATATATATATATATATATATATTATATATGTTTGTGTGTATGTATGTTATTTATTTATTTATTTTCTTTTTTTTTCTTTCTGTAACCTATATATAGGCCGTAACCTTTTATGTACTTCAGTGTTCCTGAGGATGTCATTAGACGAAAGCGCTTGAGCACCTTTTTGTGTTTCCTTTCCTTCGTGGTTTTATTCATCATATATATATATATATATATATATTACCTGCCAATGTTCATAGCTCAGTGTGTAACACCATTTCCCTATAAGCGAAGTGAAAATACTGAGGTCGAAGGTTCGAATCCCGATGAATAATGGGCCTGAGCGTTGTGCCAGTTTCTGGCCCTCCAGTCTCATTATTATTATTATTAAATATACTAGCAAACATACCCGTCCTACGGGCGGAATATTCTTTAAGCGAGTTAAAGTTTAACATTTACAATTAGCTCACGAATCACTTAAATTTTAAATGCAGCTTCACGGATTTGACTTGAAGGTCACGAAGCGCTTAAATTTCAAATACAGCCTGTCACATTTTTTCTTTTTCTTTTTTTGTTTTTACTTATGATGGCTTCCGATGCGTAGCTATAAATGTTGATGGCTACGTTCTTTTCTGAATTTATTCACTAACTCGATTTTCTTCATTCCACGAAAGTGTATGAAACTGTAGAAACGTGTTGCGAATTGGTTTATTTTAAGAAATTTTTAGAAGTTCAAAATCTTGACATTCGAGTGCGTTGTGTTTTAGCATATAATATATATTTTATGGAATAAATTGTGATAAATGTTTTTGGGGGGACAACAGAGATCCCACAGGTTTTTGTCACCCAAGTTTCATGAAAATCGGTGCAGCCGTTTGGACCTGAAAAGAAGATACAGACATACAGACATGCGGGGAATGATTATGGTATAATTACACCTAATTATTATAATGAAACAATAAATCCTGTAAATAATATCTTGGTGCGCTATTTTCGGTGTATTTACGAGGAAGGAGAAAGGGCGTCCTTTGGTCAGGTCCTTCTTTGTAATCTCAATTAGAACAATGCAATGGATCAGTGCTTTTTACGAGCTGCCTTACATAAAGGAAGAGTAGAATGGAGGCCATTCGTTCGAAATTTAGTTAAAATGTTTTGGATAGTTACGACTCAATCTGAAGACCTGTTTAAAGCATATATAAATTTTAGTTGTTGGGACTGTATATATATATATATATATATATATATATATATATATATATATATATATATAATATTCAAGAGAAATCCAATGACAAGGAGGAATGTAAATGCCATGAAAAGTCTTCTTTAATGCAACGTTTCGAGCAATATGCTCATCTTCAGGCTAAATAATAATAATATAAATTAAAATCAATAAACAATTAAAACAAGACAAAACAGTTTCTATAAGACCAATTCTTAAAAACAAAATTTAAAAGACTAAAAGAAGGTTAAATTCAAAGTTATTAAAATTTACATATAAAATTACAAGAAATTTAAAAAGCTATTTTTAAATTACATATAGTAAATTTGAAATTAATACAATGGAATAACACTACTAACCCTTCATTGCTGGTTCCGAGGCACAAGTAATTTTAAAACAAAACACATGGAACATACTATGGGTTGGGTGGTTGGAGAGTTATAAATTGGGAAGGGGGAATTATAAAAAATTTAAAGGGACAGCTGAGGAATCAACATTTAGAGAAGGGGTCAATGTTTTTATATAAAGAGATTCCAAAATTCTAAGTGAGTTGGAACAAGAGTTATACCCGAGAATTTTAAAATTATCTAAAGTGACATCAGTTTTACATTTAATACTATGTTCCCGGATACTAGGCTTCTTTTTTATTCAAAATTTTACCTGTTCGGCAACTTATTCCCATATGCGAATAAAATCTAGCCCTGAGAGAGCGCACGGTGCTGCCAATGTAAGTACCAAGGAAACACCTTGGGCAAGTAAATAAATATACAACACCGCTACGCAACGAATCAGGAGTTCGATCCTTCGCTGAGAAAAAGCTACCTAAAGACGTTTTATTAATAAATATAATGTGAAAATCAGTATGATAAAAAAAAAATTTTAACGACTTCGTAAATTTAAGTTTAAATTCTTTATTCATGGGACCCATTTCACGTACCAAGAAATATTTTACATCTTTAGGCACTGAAATACAGGGAAGTTGAGGGCTATAAACATTATTTAAGAAAGATCTTATTAGTTTATCTACATATTGAACAGGAAAACTATTATGGTAAAATATAATCTTAAATTATTAAATTCATCGTTAAGTAAGGTAAAACTAGAAGTCAAATTATATCCTCTGAACAAGAGTGTTTTAATGCACGACATCTTATAGTTAAAATCAGTAAAACTAAAAAAATTCATGCCCAAACCGGTAAAAGTGGGTTTCCTGTAAACTGATGTAGTAATAGAATCCCCTTTTTTCGAAATTAAAAGATCTAAAAAGGGAAGGGAGCCATTTTCCTCAGTTTCAATTGTATAAGTTATATTGGGGTGCAGAGAATTTAAGAAATTAAAAAATTGTTGCGCTTGTACAGCATTATCAAAGACAGCTATCGAGTCATCAACGAAGCGTCGGTAAAAAATTGGTTTACAATGGTGGGAGATTGTCAAAAATTATACTTTCTAAATGAGTCATAAAAAAATCAGCTGATAAAGGTCCGACGGGTGATCCCATCCCAACACCATCAATTTGTTGGTAAACCTTATTATTGAAAGTAAAATAACATTGCTTAAAAACCAGTTCTAAAAGTTCCTTAAAATAAGACCATGAAAAACCATGAAAACTATCAACAGAGCTAAAAACCATATCTAAAATAATGGCAATAGTTTCTGATACAGGTACGTTCGTGAAAAGTGACTTTACATCAAAACTGACAAAAAACTTTTTTGAACCGAAATTCTCACTAGAAGATCTTTTTGAAATTCATAAGAGTTATTTATGGTATACGCATTTTTCGCAAAAGGTGACAAAGACCAACAACAAATTTTGCCAATTGAAAGGTAGGTAAGTTATACGAAGCTAAAATAGGACGGAGAGGTGTTCCAACTTTATGGATTTTAGGCAAACAGTATAATTGAGCAAGATCAGAACCAGATACGAACAACTGAGAGTAAGTATCGTTTTTTATTATCTTTAAAGACTTTAATCGTGACAAAAATCTATTAACTTTGTCTTCCAACCTTAAAATGACTTTATTGACGGGTTCAAGAATTTGTTTGAATTTGCTATCATCACTTAAGATTTCATTAGTTTTATTTATGTAATCAGATTTATTCAAAATAACAACACCGTTACCCTTGTCCGGTCTAGTCACGACAATCTCCTGGTTCTTTACCAAATTCTTAATAACCTGCAAGTCACTCTTCTTAAATATAAAAGATTTAATTTAAGGTTTCTAAGTTTATGAAAAATTCATGAGTTAAATTAGCAAACTGACACTTAAAATTATTAAAATCACCAACATGGGGAAAATTTTTCAAGCCATATGGGAATAAGTTGCCGAACAGGTAAAATTTTGAATAAAAAAGAAGCCTCTAGTATCCGGGAACATAGTATTAAATGTAAAACTGATGTCACTTTAGATAATTTTAAAATTCTCGGGTATAACTCTTGTTCCAACTCACTTAGAATTTTGGAATCTCTTTATATAAAAAACATTGACCCCTTCTCTAAATGTTGATTCCTCAGCTGTCCCTTTAAATTTTTTATAATTCCCCCTTCCCAATTTATAACTCTCCAACCACCCAACCCTGGGCCTGAATTCACCTAATTTTTTCAATTCTGATAAAGTAATTTCGAATTTTTCTAGTTACACCCTCTCCCCTCGGGAAAAGTTTTTACTCTCACTTGGCTTGCAATTTAAGCTTCCGTTATTTCAAATATATAAGCCTTCGTTTTTTCTTTACTTTGAAAAAATTTTTAATGGCTTGAAAAATGTTCCCCATGTTGGTGATTTTAATAATTTTAAGTGTCAGTTTGCTAATTTAACTCATGAATTTTTCATAAACTTAGAAACCTTAAATTTAAATCTTTTATATTTAAGAAGAGTGACTTGCAGGTTATTAAGAATTTGGCAAAGAACCAGGAGATTGTCGTGACTAGACCGACAAGGGTAACGGAGTTGTTATTTTGAATAAATCTGATTACCAGTGGCGACTGGCGTATAGGAGCGATGGAGCGGTCGCTCCCCCTTGCTTGAAACGATAAATATTAATTTAACAGATAAAAATATATTAATTTTAAGATATTAAAATAAATATTCTTGAAATATATTTTAAAAATTCATGTGGCATATCATGATTCATGATTCATAAGTACCGTACGGAAGCACCATGTGATTGTTTATGTACTAGAATTCGAAAAATTATAAATTTTATGAAATCGCACCCCCATATATTTATACCACGAGTCGCCACTGCTGATTACATAAATAAAACTAATGAAATCTTAAGTGATGATAGCAAATTCAAACAAATTCTTGAACCCGTCAATAAAGTCATTTTAAGGTTGGAAGACAAAGTTAATAGATTTTTGTCACGATTAAAGTCTTTAAAGATATAAAAACGATACTTACTCTCAGTTGTTCGTATCTGGTTCTGATCTTGCTCAATTATACTGTTTGCCTAAAATCCATAAAGTTGGAACACCTCTCCGTCCTATTTTAGCTTCGTATAACTTACCTACCTTTCAATTGGCAAAATTTGTTGTTGGTCTTTTGTCACCTTTTGCGAAAAATGCGTATACCATAAATAACTCTTATGAATTTCAAAAGATCTTCTTAGTGAGAATTTCGGTTCAAAAAAGTTTTTTGTCAGTTTTGATGTAAAGTCGCTTTTCACGAACGTACCTGTATCAGAAACTATTGCCATTATTTTAGATATGGTTTTTAGCTCTGTTGATAGTTTTCATGGTTTTTCATGGTCTTATTTTAAGGAACTTTTAGAACTGGTTTTTAAGCAATGTTATTTTACTTTCAATAATAAGGTTTACCAACAAATTGATGGTGTTGGGATGGGATCACCCGTCGGACCTTTATCAGCTGATTTTTTTATGACTCATTTAGAAAGTATAATTTTTAGACAATCTCCCACCCATTGTAAACCAATTTTTTACCGACGCTTCGTTGATGACTCGATAGCTGTCTTTGATAATGCTGTACAAGCGCAACAATTTTTTAATTTCTTAAATTCTCTGCACCCCAATATAGCTTATACAATTGAAACTGAGGAAAATGGCTCCCTTCCCTTTTTAGATCTTTTAATTTCGAAAAAAGGGGATTCTATTACTACATCAGTTTACAGGAAACCCACTTTTACCGGTTTGGGCATGAATTTTTTTAGTTTTACTGATTTTAACTATAAGATATCGTGCATTAAAACACTCTTGTTCAGAGGATATAATTTGACTTCTAGTTTTACCTTACTTAACGATGAATTTAATAATTTAAGATTATATTTTACCAATAATAGTTTTCCTGTTCAATATGTAGATAAACTAACAAGATCTTTCTTAAATAATGTTTATAGCCCTCAACTTCCCTGTATTTCAGTGCCTAAAGATGTAAAATATTTCTTGGTACCTGAAATGGGTCCCATGAATAAAGAACTTAAACTTAAATTTACGAAGTTGTTAAAAAAAATATTTTATCATACTGATTTTCACATTATATTTATTAATAAAACGTCTTTAGGTAGCTTTTTCTCAGCGAAGGATCGAACTCCTGATTCGTTGCGTAGCGGTGTTGTATATTTATTTACTTGCCCAAGGTGTTTCCTTGGTACTTACATTGGCAGCACCGTGCGCTCTCTCAGGGCTAGATTTTATTCGCATATGGGAATAATTTGCCGAACAGGTAAAATTTTGAATAAAAAAGAAGCCTCTAGTATCCGGGAACATAGTATTAAATGTAAAACTGATGTCACTTTAGATAATTTTAAAATTCTCGGGTATAACTCTTGTTCCAACTCACTTAGAATTTTGGAATCTCTTTATATAAAAACATTGACCCCTTCTCTAAATGTTGATTCCTCAGCTGTCCCTTTAAATTTTTTATAATTCCCCCTTCCCAATTTATAACTCTCCAACCACCCAACCCATAGTATGTTCCATGTGGTTTTTTTTAAAATTACTTGTGCCTCGGAACCAGCAATGAAGGGTTAGTAGTGTTATTCCATTGTATTAATTTCAAATTTACTATATGTAATTTAAAAATAGCTTTTTAAATTTCTTGTAATTTTATATGTAAATTTTAATAACTTTGAATTTAACCTTCTTTTAGTCTTTTTAAATTTTGTTTTTAAGAATTGGTCTTATAGAAACTGTTTGTCTTGTTTTAATTGTTTATTGATTTTAATTTCATATTATTATTATTTAGCCTGAAGATGAGCATATTGCTCGAAACGTTGCATTAAAGAAGACTTCATGGCATTTACATTCCTCCTTGTCATTGGATTTCTCTTGAATATTAAATTGAAGCTTTTTAGAAGCAACCCGCATGAAATATATATATATATATATATATATATATATATATATATATATTATATATATATATATATATTATATATATATATATATATATATATCGTCTGCCAAAAAAAGGGTTCACTCTAAAAACAGCCATGAAATCAACATTTATTAACCAATCATAATGAAATTTATACAGAGCAAAACTATGTAAACAGTATATAAGTACACCAATTTTCAGATTATATTTAAAATAAATGATTTAATGAGGATTGTTTATGTTCAACAAATTTTGTTGGTAAACATCGCTCCAGTTTTGAATTCTGGGAGTCCACAGAGGCGGTAAAACTTTGGTAATAAAATTTTTATTCTCATTTTAGTTATAAAATACATCATAAGATTTATAAAATATAGGAAATGCCTCCATTAAAAGAACCATGAAAATAAAAAAGGATTTTGAATTTCGAAACAGAACTTAAATCCTAAGTTTACAAAAGAAATCAAATTAACATTTTACTCTTTTGGAATTCCTATTAAAAAAAATTTTCAATGTGTTTCCCTTCTGTTTCAACAATTTTCTTCAATCTTGGACGAGATTCATCAATGGTTCGATCGATCTGCTCCTGTGGTATCTCTTCCCACTTCTCCACAAGAAGCTGACGCAAGTGATCAACATTTCTCACCCTGCTCCTGTAAACTCTCTGTGCCAAATTTTCCCAGACTCCATAGTCAACAGGGTTCAAGTCAGGACTGTTAGGTGGCCAATTTTGCGGTTCAAGTAATTCTGGAACATTATTTTTCAAGTATTCCACAGTTGCTATTGCTGTATGGGACGTTGCTCCGTCTTGCTGAAAAAGATAATAACCACCGTTGGCCAGATTTTGCATTTCGGGAAGCATGTTTCGCAGCAGAGTATTTCGATAGTACTCGGCATTGACTTTTACACTAGGCTCAATAAAATGAATGGATGTTTTTCCTAACTTTGATATGCCAACTGACACCATGACACTAGCTGAAAAATGACTTCTGGTTGTAAAAAGTCTGCTATCAGGTATTTCATTCTTACATTGGACGTGCGAGTAAACTCTGTCATTTTGACTGTTCCGAGGTGGCTCCACAATGAATCTCTTTTCATCAGTGAAAAAAGCCTTTGAAAGTTTATCACATGTTACTCGCCGTAAGATTTGTTTTGATATTTGAACTCGTTTCTGCTCATCAGTTTGAGTAAGCTTTTGCTCGTGCACTCTTTTGAAAAGTTTTAGTTGAAGATCTTGTTTAATTATGCGTCTCGCACTAGTTTCTGATAATTTTAACTTTTGATACGCGAGCTGGTGTCATATGGGTTCCTGGCTGGTTTTCCTGACTTAATATACGTTCTTCGACGTCGTCAATATTGTCTCGTATGCGAACAGTTTTGGTCGCCCACTTCCCTCTCTTCTTTTGATATCCCCAGTCTCATCAATTTTCTTTAGAAGCTTTCCCAAGCCACCAAGAGTCCATCCTTTATTGGGGAATTCGGAGAGGAGTTTCGTTCGTCCATATCCCTTTTTTACTCTATAATGCTTAATTATAATCTTATCTTTCTCTGAAAATGGCATATTTTATAACCTTGCAAAAAAAAATTTTATATTAGAATTTACAAAAGTAAAAATGGAAATAACGGATTCTTGATTAGCTTGTCGAGCATCAGTTGTAGTATTAGTAGAGAAATATTTAATAAATCGGTATTTTTGATAGCTTCGAACTGAAATGTGGTTTATGTATCTTTTACGTGTATAAATTTCATACTGATTGTTTGAAAAATGTTGATTCCATGGATGTTTTTAGAGTGAACCCTTTTTTTTGACAGACGGTATATATTATATATATATATATATATATATATATATATATATATATATATATATATATTATATATATATATATATATGGTAATGAACTCAGAATGGTTCCCTGAGGTTTTTTATGATACACACAGACCGTGCATGGAACAAGGAACTCTTCTAGGAAAATTAAATCCACTATAGTCCGAATAAGTAATGGTAAATGACAAACACTATAGTTTTTTCTTTTTCATGATGTTAGCCCGATGTGAGCAACGGGTCACTCACTCGCAAGGAGGTCCCAAAAATATAGCTTCCCTCACCAGCTATCTGTGTTTGTCATTTACCATTACTTATTCGGACTATATGGATTTAATTTTCCTAGAAGAGTTCCTTGTTCCATGCACGGTCTGTGTGCATCATATATATATATATATAATGAACATTCTTTGGTTTATTCAGTGATGATACAAGGTCTTATACGGAATTGTATCACTGACGGTTATTGTTACTTCAGGATTGGATTGTCTTATTTTTATGTTGTTCAGAGCACTTCAGGAGAAAGTTCAATGATGAGGAAGACACATGATTTGTCGAATTCCTGAAGAACGTGTAAGTTGATTTCTCGGGTGTGTTTGCGATGAAAGAGTCTTTTGTTTGCTAATTTTGAAAGAAAAATCCCCAAAATGGTTGTACCAATTAAGATAAAACAATCACAGATGTTATGAAGAATCCCGAATGCGCATACGTTATGTTCACTGTAAAGAAGATGCGTGACAATTTTCTTGAACTAAACGTTTGACGACATCAGAAGAAGATAAAGATGACGGACGATTATGATCAATGATTGATGTATTAACGCATTAGTGCCCAATGTCACTTTACTGATTTTGTCCTGGCTAACGCCAGACGATTTTAATCAGTCTCGGAAAAGACCTGCGGGCACTAATGGGTTAAGTTACAGTAAAACGAGAACTCTATTATTATACAGGGTATGGGAAAAGTGAACCCAATGAGAAATATATTGAAACTCGTAACCCGATGGAAAATACATTTACTTAATGGAACCCTATCAAAACTGTTCGAAATGTTCCCCATTTATTTCAAAGGACGTTAATAAATAATTGAATTAATTAAAATAATTGGTAATATTCTGTTTCAATTTGGATTTTTTTATTCATTTTGGAAACAATAATAAAATTCCAAGAAACAAAACCCAGCCATTACTAATTAGTAATTTTTTTATGCTTTTAAGATATTTTACGTCTGTTCATACCAAGCCCAAATTGTTCATACCAACTTATTTAATAAAAAAAAGAAATGATTAATTTTCTAAAAACATTTATAATTATATATTTTTTATAAAATTAAACGGTCAAATATTTAATGAACTTTACTATTAGTTTTTAGTAAAGATTTTGAGCTTATGCATCAAATATATTAATTTACTGAAAGTTCAATGTTCATTACAACAGTGGTTCTTAACTATTTTAGGCTGCGACCCAAATTCTGGTCGCGGAGTGCTAGCTCGGCGACCCATGCCTTCAAACAGTTCACTCGTAATACATAATAAAATAAATAATTAATGGTAAAAATATTAAGGATAACATAAATAAATGATAAATGACAATTCAACGATCCAATCAAAATGGCTTGGCGACTCAATTTTGGGTCGCGACCCATGGGTTAAAAACCACTGCATTACAATCTTGGGAAAATTTATACGTTTTGAACAGTCACTAGTGAACCGAAGACGAATATTGAACATTGAACAGTGTTCAATATATTATTAAATTTAATAATTGAATGGGGTTACGACGTGGCAACCATCGTTTCCCATTTCATCAATCAGGTTAAGCGACACTGGGTCTGTTCAGTTGTTGGATGGGTGACCGTTTTCGGCATTCAGATGGTGTAACGACCTGTAGGTAATTCGGATCTCACGGATCAGAAGTGATCTGTCTTTCCTAAGGAAAGTTTCCTTGTGAACAGACGTGTTTTATCGAGTGTCCAGTGTTACCAATTGAATAAATGGTTTCAGTCGAAGTAGCTTTAAAAAAATAGTGTTTGGTGCCTTCTTAACTAAATTACTTCGTGTTATTAATTATTCATAAACGAATATATTTTATTTATTGGCATTATTCATTACTATATTATTTGATTAAACCAAGGCTAGTGCACGTGGTTTGCCTTGTTTTGTTTTCTCGAGAGGTGTGAAATTCCAATCTATTAGAAAACGTGGTCTAATAAAGTTGATTTTGCTTTGCTAAGGATCATCAAGTACGGAGTGGTCACCCTCCTTGAAAAAATAAAAAATCGGCCGAATAGCTGACAGATAAGTTTGGTTTTTTAATCCCTCTTTATTAATACTTTTTCTTTTCCAGAACCTTCGTCGTATCTTAATTACGTATATATTCATTTAGTACAAATTTGTGTTACAGGAACATGTTTCTGCGTTTCAAGAACATTTTTGCGGCCTTGCGCTGGTGACGTCACAACTAAGCATGCGCTAAACCTACGTTTTATTTATTAATTGTTCTTTACTTATTTCCGGAGACTTACGTCGCTATTAGATTACTATTATTAACTCGCTATTAATTTCTAAACACTAGTAATTTAATTAGTTAATAACATGGCACCCCCGTCAAGTACTTGCAGTCAGTGCTGCTTACGCGTTTGATTTAGCTAATAATAACAATCAATTAGTTTGCAGGTGGTGCTCGAACATGGATTTGCTGAAGAACGAGCTATAACGTGAGAAGGAGGCCAGAATGAGACTTGAAGAAAGGGTGATGCTCCTGATGGCGAAATTAGAATCCCTTACCTTAGCCCTTCTGAGAGGAGTTATTCTTCAGTCGCGGCCTCTCCTACCTCAATTTCTACTAATGGTATAAATAATGCTAACAGCCCTATCTCTTCCCCTAGTTCCCGACCCTTCGTGCAAGTGCGTAATGGAGCCCCATTGCGACAACCTAAGACTTGTCTACCAGTATTAACGAACAATAAGTTTTCTGTTTTAGGCTTCGAAGATGGAGACGAACCTGAAATAAGACTCGTTGGTGATTCCATTGTTCGATGGCAGCTCGAGTAATTCTGTGGGAGAAACCCCCGTCGTAGGCGCCGTTACTGCTATCCTGGTGCAAGGGTGGAGGATATAACTAATAGTGTTGATTTGTTTACAGACGGAACCTCTGAGGACACAACGTATGTTATTCATGTCGATACTAATAACGTTCTCAATTCTAAATTGGAAGAGCTACTGGCTAGTTATAGGGACTTACTAGAGCGACTAAACGGAAAAAACTAATAAGATTGTTTTAACAGGTATACTTCCTCGAATTATCCAGCGTAACGAGTTCTACAAACAAGGCGACCTATATTAACAATAACCTAAGTCACTTTGCCAACAGGAAGGAGTGCATTTTGCGAATTTTTGGAGCAGTTTTCTACGGCAGGAGGGACTTGCTCATCGGAAATGGACTTCATCTTAATGCCGTTGGAGCTGTGCGTTTAGGAAGACTATTTCATAATACTGTCTCTTCTTTTCAGGCTGCCGTAACTCGAACGGTCCCGACATAATTTCTTTAAATTTCCCTTGCGCGCGAAGGTATCGCGGTTACAAACAATTTGAAGGTTCTATCCTTCAACGCCAGTAGCTTACAAAATAAAATAAACAAATTTTTTTCTTTAATTGCTTGTAAAGACTATGATTTAATTGCGATAAATGAATCGTGGCGTAGCGCTGAAACACGTGACTTTGTAAGAGAGTATCAAATTAGAGGTTATAGACTTTTTGTTAAAAACAGAATAGGTAGGTGAGGAGGAGGTGTTATGTTCTATATCAAAGATAATATTGCGAACACTATAGAATTAAAGCACAGAATTCCAGAACCGATAGATTCGTCTATAACATTAACTTAAATTGAACGATTTCAAACTTCTTGTTGCCGTTATATATAGGCCCCCTAATCAAACAGCTGATACGGACGAAGCGTTATATCGTGAACTTCAGAGATAATAGGTAGTGAACAGGCCATGGGTGACTTTAATTGCGCCAACGTGAATTACGATACAATACAGGGAGACGCTGAAGGTAATCGTTTAGTTAATTTTCTCGAAGATAGCTTTCTTATTCAAAAGGTTGGGAAACCTACAAGGTTGGAAAGTATTTTAGATTTAGTAATAACTACGGATGATAGACTTATCACTGATCTTCAAGTATAGAAACCGTTAAGCAATAGCGATCACAATGTGGTAGAGTTTGTCCTCTCCGTAAGTCACTCGAAACCAGCTAACTCAACTAAAATTCCTAACTTCCAGCGCGCAGACTTTTGTAAATTTAGAGATGAATTGTCACATGTCAATTGGGAAAACGTAATGGGGATCTCCAACGCAAAAACAATGTGGGAATCGTTTGAAACAGTGTTTAGGACTATAAATGAAGAATGTGTACCGTACAAGATTAAGCGTGTGCGAAAGTAAATAACAAGCCCTTGTGGTTTACTTCTAGAGTAGGGGATATTATAAAGAGGAGAGATAGGGCTTATAGACTACATAAGTGCGATAAGGAGAATTTGTTGTTAGAAACAACTACATATCTCTAAGGCGTGAAGCGAAAAGGGTAATAAAAAAAGTCCAAGCGCGATTTGAAATTTCCATAGCTCATGACGGCAAAGAAAACCCCAAGCGATTTTTTCAACACGTCAACAATAGGAATCCAGTAAAGAGTGTTTTGGGGCAGTTGGAAAATTCTGACGGTGAGTTAGTTCTCCGAGGACAAGCAAATGGCGACCTGCTAAACGAATTTTTTACGTCAGTTTTACAATAGAAGAAATAACGAATATCCCTACGGTCATAGACATAATACCTTTCAATAATGGTAATACTTTAGATAATATTGTGGTTAGTGAAAGGGAGGTAATGCACGATATTGGTAAAATGAAAATGCATGAACACAGGGCCGGATTCCATATATTCCATATAACTAAAAGAATTAAAAGAAAGCATTGTTGTGCCGCTAACAAAGATTTTTAATGCGTCTATTTCTGAGAGGTGCGTACCAGATAATTTCAAGTTAGTAAATGTAACACCTATTTTTAAGAAAGGCGATAAAGGTGCGGCGGGAAATTATAGGCCAATCATTTTAACGTCTGTTGTAGGTAAGCTACTGGAATCAATAATTAGGGATCATATAATCGAACACTAGAATTGCATAACTTGATTAGAAATACATAGCATGGTTTTAGACGAAACAAATATTGCTTAATTAACTAATCTTTTAGAATTTTTCCAAAGCGTGGTTGAAGTTTACGATAGTCATCGGGCGGTAGCTGTAGTGTATTTCGATTTTCATAAAGCGTTTGACACCGTACCGCACAAAAGACTCATTAAAAAAACTAAGGCTCATGGAATCAGGGGTGTAGTAATAAATTGGATGGAAGAGTGGTTAGCAAACAGAGGAAACAGAGGGTAGTCGTTGATGGAGCTGAGTCGTCTTGGGCTAATGTATCGAGCAGGGTTCCTCAGGGTTCTGCATTGGGCCCTTTACGTTTTCTTATATAAATTAACGATTTAGATGTCGGCCAAGTCAATACAGTTTCAAAGTTTGCGTATGACACGAAGTTGGGTGGTAGGGCGATAAATAACGAAGGTAGAGGTAAAATCCAGGAAGATCTGAATAAAATCGTTGATTGGTCAGTCACATGGCAAATGAGATTTAACGTCGATAAGTGCAAAATTTTACACATAGGTTCGCGTAACGGTAATTTTGCGTATCTATATCAGGAAAGGAGTTAGCAAGCGTAGAACAGGAAAAAGATTTAGGAGTTATAGTCACTGGTGATTTAAAAGTGAGTGGCGAAACAAAGCACAGCAGCGGTCAATAAAGCGAACAAAGTGCTAGGTTTTATAGTTCGGAATTCTGAGTACAAATCGCGCGATATTATTGTTCCTCTTTATAAATCATTAGTTAGACCCCATTTGGAGTACGCGATCCAATTTTGGAATTCGCATATGCAAAAAGATACTCGAGACTAGGAGGCTAAGGAGTGATCTAATCCAGGTTTTTAAAATTATGAATGGGTTCGATAACGTAAATAGAGATAGCTTTTTCGAAATATCACAATATAGTAGAACTAGAAATAACGGGTGTAAACTAACAAGTAGAAGGTTCGAGACAGTAATTGCTAAAAACGTTTTTGCGCATAGACGCATATGTTGACAGATTGGGTATAGTTTAAGGTAGTAAAATTAAGGCTTTTGTGGTTCGGAACCCACGTAAAATTGTAGGTCCCCTCCGCTACCACCGAGGACATGCGTAATACACAATTACAAACACAGTTAGGTAGACCAGCAATGAGTGGATCCTAGGGTCCTTGTTGGTCTGAAACATTATAACATGCAGGAAGCAGGAAGAAGGGGCCAAGGGCGAACATCCGCAAAAATGTTCCCCCACCCCCAAAAAAAAATTATAAAAAGGAGAGCCGAAATCAAGGTCTCCGAGGCTTAGAATGCCATTTTTTTTATAAATTTCGAAAATATATATATACCGTATTTGTCGGCTTATAAGACGCACTTTTTTTCCTAATGATAATGTCAGTAATGAATCTGAAGTTGATTAATAACAAATAATAAGAGTAATAATCATATTATCTTTCTTTATTGGCTTTTGGGTTTTCTTTTTATTGAATTTTACATATCCATTGTATTAACAATAAAGTGCATCAAAAACTTTTTTCTTCAATTTACCTTTCCAAAATTAAGGTGCGTCTTTCACGGCGCAGCGTCTTGTAAGCCGTCAAATACGGTAGTCTATATATATATATGAAATATATAGTCTATATATATATATATATCTATATATACAGGGTGGGCGGAAAGTAGCTCCCTATTTTGGATTGGTAAAAAAATACGTATATAATCCATTTATTTCAGAAGAAATAATATGAAAAGGTAGGCATATATGGTAAGTTTTCTTTAAAATTCAATGTGGGCTCCAACTCTTTCCACCAGCTTCTGGAGCCGCCCAGGAATGGCGTCCACTGACTTTAGCAGGAACTCCGGCGGGATGGAGGACATGACTTCCCGAATTCGGTCCTCCAGTTCTTCCAATGTCCTCGGTTTGGTGCGGTAGACTTCTTCCTTTACCCACCCCAAAGATCTGATATTTATGCAAGATGGCGCCCCTCCGCACTTCGCTCTTGTTGTCCGTGAGTGGCTGGATGCCCACTTCCCTGGGCGTTGGATGGGTCGTCGTGGTCCACATCAATGGCCAGCCAGGAGCCCCGACTTGACACCGTGCGACTTCTTTCTTTGGGGGTGGGTAAAGGAAGAAGTCTACCGCACCAAACCGAGGACATTGGAAGAACTGGAGGACCGAATTCGGGAAGTCATGTCCTCCATCCCGCCGGAGTTCCTGCTAAAGTCAGTGGACGCCATTCCTGGGCGGCTCCAGAAGCTGGTGGAAAGAGTTGGAGCCCACATTGAATTTTAGAGAAAACCTACCATGTATGCCTACCTTTTCATATTATTTCTTCTGAAATAAATGGATAATATACGTATTTTTTTTACCAATCCAAAATAGGGAGCTACTTTCCGCCCACCCTGTATATATATATATAGTTATGTCATATTTTTTTATTTTTTTATTTTGTTCAAAAGAACTAAATAAAGAGACTTTGGCAATCCAAAAATTAAAACTGTTTTTTTTTTTTAATTTTTCCTTCATGAATAACTTAAGAACAAAAAAATGTCATTTTGGAGCGAGTGAAGTACTTCCTTTTCGCTTCCTAAATATTATACAAATACTTTTTAAAGGTCTCGACTCAACTTCCGGTAGAAGGTCAGTCCTTCTCTCAATGCCTTTAAGAAGCTGTCCCTTTATAAAAGGCACTTCCGGTGCCTGGCACTTATACATGTATGTATGTATATAGCCTTTCCGTAGTATTTTTAGATCGCTTCCTTCATAGCCTATTTCAGCCTCTTAATAAATCTCAGAAAGTGACAGTTCTCTTCTCTTTTGGGATTTGGGATGGGAATCATTCCCAAATGACACGACGTATCTTGGCCAAGCCGTCGAAGAGTTATAGGAGATCGCTCCTATTCCAGTCGTATGCGGAGCGGGAGGATATTTAGAATACGAGAAGACCTTTTATTGGCAGGAATTGCGTGTATAATGAAGCTTAAAACAGTGTTATGGACGGTCATTGGCTTTTAAAAGTGTATGGACAGTTGTGGAAAAAAATTCGTCTAGAATATTTTTTAAAAGCATGCAAAATTACTCATTGGTAATCTCTTCAACTTTGGATATTTTATTCTTTTTTTTTATGACTAATAAAGTTTCAAGAATTAAACCTAGTCATTGCTGATTACACTGGTTAACAAAACAAAACTTTTTTCTGCTTCAAGTACTTCAATACCTTTTTTTGACCAATTTTTGGGTGCTGATTACGAATATGGCAATGTTTTTGCTGTATCAGGTCAGAATTTTTGGAATTCTGATCCGCCTATAGAGGAAATTTTGCGCATATAGTCCAAAATTTGGCTCATTACGTAAAAGATTCTTATGAATTTTCAAAGCATTTCAGTTACTATTTACTTTTAGTTTTTTAGATTTTCGTTTGAATTCAGCATCTGGTTTATCTCTTCCCAGCATCTAGCAAAAGTCAGGCATCATGTGAGGATCCCATCGTCCCTTAAAGTTCTCTTCCATCTTTGATATATCCTGGTGGAATCTTTCTCCGTGCTCATCAGACATCACCAAGATGTTTAGGGAAAAAATCAAGATGACTGTGCAAAAGGTGAATCTTTAGAGACATACGAGCTCCTAGGTTTTTATAAGCATCTAGAAGTTCTTGGATGAGTATTTTATAGTTACCAGCCTTATGACTACCAAGAAAATTCTGGCACACATTCTTGAAGGAATTACAAGCACATAATTCATGTTGTTCAAGGTGTTCCAGAAATTCATCATTTAGAAGAGTTCTTATTTGAGACACAATGAAAATTCCCTCTTTTAATTTAGCATCAGTAATACTGGGGAATTTGTCACACAAATACTAAAATCCACGACAGTCTTTGTTCAGGGCCTTCACAAAATTTTTCATGAGACCGAGCTTTATGTGAAGTGGTGGTAGATAGATCTTTTTTGGATCAACCAATGGGTGATACTTCACACTGTGCTGTCCAGGAACAAAAGTTTCACGAAGAGTCCAGTCAGTCTTGATGTAATGTTGTTGTGTAGCCCTGCTGTCCCATAAGCAAAGAAAGCAGCAATATTTCGTGTACCCACTTTGCATGCCAAGAAGGAGTCCAATCACTTTCAAATCACCACAGATATTCCACTGGTAGTTTTCATAACTAACAGCATTAAGAAGAAGAATCATGTTTTTATGACTCTTTCAGGTGAACAGAATGTCCAGTTGGTACACTTAGGTAGTTGTTACTATTGTGCAAAAGAACCGCTTTTAAACTGCGCTTAGATGATTCAATCAAAATACGCCACTGTCTGGGAACATGCTGTATATCAAAGAATGAAAATAAACCTTCTATATCAGAGCAGAAGTGATTCACAGTTTTGAGATAGCGTGAAACATCGGAGCTTCTTTTTCGAAAGGATATTATCCGAACATCTCCATCAACCAAATTCTATTGTTTCAATCTCGATGCCAAAGTTCAGACTGCGATTTAGAGAGATACAAATCCCTTACTAAGTCATTCAAGTCTTCTTGTGTGACGAAATGGGGTTCATTTTCATTACCAGGACGACAAAACTCTGCACCACCAGCAGCGTGTTCTGAAGATTCTTCATCAGAAGAAAAATGAAGCACTTGTTTGTCTTCTGGTGGTGCTGGAACTGGCAGTTCATCACTGTGAGGTACTGGTTTGATAGCTGGGTCAACCACAGGATAAACAATCTTATGCCTGGTTTTGGAGGTAAACCCAGTTATTTTGGTTTGGCTCACGTTAAATCATTGACACTGCAAATGGCATGCCTTTTCGTTTACCATTCAGCCAGTCTCTTAGCTGGTTTGAACAGAAAGTGCAGCAAACATGTGGTGCCCAGCTTTTCTCTTGGTTTCCAAGTTGACAACCAAAGTAGGGATAGTAGGCTGTTTTAATGAGTGGTGTAATGTTCCTGCGTTGTGAAGATGAAGTGAATAAACCATAAATGTAGCAGAATGAATCAGGTTTATTGCTGCAACCTCTAGAAGCACACATTTTCATCAAATCTGAAAAGAGAGAAAAATAGATGAAAACATAGTTCAACAAAAACATTTGAAAAGTAATCATTAATGAAAAATCTACAGGAAATACGGTCAACCAAACAAGTCCACCTTCTGTACAGAAAAACCCCGACCCAATATGCAAAAAAAGTTTATATTCGAAATTAGCACCCTCAAATTAGTAGAATTAGTAGAACTTTTGAGTCTGAAGCAAAAACTTTGTTGACCAGTGTCATCCGGTTCGATTTCCGGCGAGGGTAGGCAGCGCACAGCTCACCCAGCTCTTTTTCTTTCCATACAAAAAATATTGTTTGGTACATAAATGGGTACCCTGGGTAGCCTAGTGGTTAAGACACTGGGCTGCTAAACGGGAGGCTGTGAGATCGAGTCCAGGCATGGACTTTGTAATTTCTGACTTCTGTGGTGTGTCGTGGTTCGGGTTCCATGTCAAGCTGACCTTTGTCAGAATACACAATTTGGGTGGGAACAAAACTAAGGCTTTTTCTGAGATGTATATGTATCAAAGGATTTTCACAGCCAAGACTGATAGCTGCAAAGAACTCAACTACTGGGAAAGACTACGCAAACTAAATTTGTATTCACAGGAAAGAAGAAAAGAGAGACAGATCATAATTTATGTATGGAAAATTATAAAAACTGGTACCTAACCTTAAACTAAACCCAATTAACATCCAAACAACACTGGAAAATAGGAAAGGTGAAATGTGTAGTGTTCCCAAACTAAAGGCCAGACAAGGGACACCGTCAACACTGAAGAAAAATAGCTTGGTTGTCAGGAGGCCATGACTATTAACCAGCTTCCAAAGAACCTCAGAAACGTCACAGGGGTCAAAGTTGAAATCTTCAAAAGAAGACTAGATGCCTGGCTCAGGACGGTACCAGATGAGCCGAGTATGCCTGGCTACGTGCGATGGAGATCGCAAGAAAGCAATTCGCTCTTCCATCAAGCGAGGCCTCTTCGTGTGAAGAGAAGCTGACGCACAAAACTTTTACCAGGTTACCACACACACACACACACACACACACACTATATATATATATATATAATATATATATATATATATATATATATATATATATATATATATATATATATATATATATTCTAAAATGTTTAATGCGTTATATTTGCATACTGTACATAAAAAACTTTACAAAAAACTCTAATGGAATTTGACGTCAGACATGTACATTAACATTTTGGAATGATGTTAATATGTGGCACGTGGATGCCCATAAAAAGAAAGGTTTATGTAAGTAAGGCAAGTCTTTCTTCATAAAAAAATATTCAGGCGTAATAGCATTGCGTGATGTTGTACGCACAGCAACAAACATCACATTCCAGAATTAGATGCAAGACCCATTATGGAGATGTGACGTTAGGGCATAAGTGTAAAAACATCGGAGTGCCAGTGCCCGTAGTTCAGTTTGTAACTCCGTTTTCATATAAGCGAAGTGAAAGCACTCAGGTCGGGGGTTTGACTCCTGATGGTGCTGGTATAATGATAACACTGGTCAACACTCATTTTATTGCCAATCATATTAGAGTGATTTTGGGGTAACTTTGTGGTGCTGATTCCGAATATGACATCGGTTTTGCTAGATTGGCTCTAATTTATGAGATAATTAGTACCCCCATTGAAACACGTAAAAATGCAAAAAATTTAATGTTCAGGCGGAGCCTACTTACAAATCGCACTGAAATTGTCTCAAATCATACAAAAGTAAACACATGAAATACATAATGGCATTTTATTCGGTATAATAACAGATAAACACAGTAAGCTGATTCGCATAATTACAATTAATGTATAGTAAATCTCTGTTTGTACGATTCTCTTTTATGTGGGTTATCAGGACAATCACGTTGGAGGTTCCAGCAATAGTCTGCCATCATGTGTCTGTCCCATCTGCCTTGATACCTTTCCTCCATCACCTTGATATCTTGATGAAACCTCTCCCCTTGTTCTTCGCTAAAATCACCAAGATTATCCGGAAATCTGTGTAAGTGGCTATAGAGAAAGTGTACCTTTATGCTCATATTAGTACCCAACTTTTCAAAGTTTGTGAGCATGTTTTGCACCAGTTCTTCATAATTGTCTGCTTTGTGGTTACCCAAGAAGTTCTTGACAACTGAGACATAACTGCACCAGGCAGAAGCTTCAACACCATTCATAAATTTTGTGAAAGTAGAATCGTCGATAAGTGTACGGATTTGAGGGCCATCAAAGATTCCAGCTTTTAGTTTTTCCATACTTAGTCCAGGAAACGATCTACAAATGTATTTGAAGCAATCGCCATCTTTGTCCAAGGCCTTAACAAATTGTTTCATTAGTCCCAGCTTGATATGAAGTGGTGGGAGGAGGATTTTTTCCCTGCCAACCAAAGGCTCGTTAATGATGTTCGCTGCACCTACAGTCATGTTTTCTCTTAAAGGCCATGTCACTTTTTTCCAATGCTCTTGCCTTGCCCTACTATCCCATAAACAGATGAAACAAGGGTACTTCGTATATCCACTTTGCTGCCCAAGCAAGAAGTTTACCATCTTTACACGTACCGCTCCACTGCCAACTGTCAACTGACTACTGGTTGGGTGGCCGATGACTTATATACGGAGGGGGAATATTCTAGAATGATCGCGGAGTAAACACTAAAAATATTCGCGTGTCTAACCATCTAGAATGTTCCGGTAGTTTCCCATATGCACGCGTTATGGTTACGTTTCCTATTAATTGATGGTATTCATTATCTCAAGAACTAGAGCCAAATCGGAAAAACTACTTTCATTTTGGAATTCAGCAACCCCAAAATACCCTAAATTCGTACGAATTTCCTTGGCAACGAAACAAAAAAAATTTTTTGTTGAGCTGTGTAATCCAAGAGTTAGAGGAATTGGCTGCGTTAGTTGGCCTGAACTCTGTTCCAGTTTCTGATCCTCTTCAGCGATTTTTAGTGAAAACATTGGAGTAGACCTTAAGCCAAAGTTAATGTTAATTTAATCTAAGATTAGATTAGGTTAAATTTTACGTTTTTTTTAAGCTACTTTTAAGTACTCCCTTAGATTTAGTAGTTATGGGACCTAGGCTGCTTTTGAGGTCATAGCCCAGGGGTGGCCAAGTTTCCTGGACCCAAGAGCCACATACGACGTTTTTCAGATGTACGAGAGCTGCAAAATACTGTATTTTAAAAAGAATTTAATTATTAAAAACATATACATATACTGTACACAGTGGCGACTGGCGTATAGGAGCGATGGAGCGGTCGCTCCCCCTTGCTTGAAACGATAAATATTAATTTAACAGATAAAAAATATATTAATTTTAAGATATTAAAATAAATATTCTTGAAATATATTTAAAAATTCATGTGGCATATCATGATTCATGAGGCATTTTGAGTAAGCCTTCATACAGTACATAATATTCTAAACTTACAGCATAGCTTCAAACAGCGTACCGCTGTTTGAATACAAAATAATATTGCAGCCAAATGGAGCGATAGATTTTTCGCTCAAGTAAATACAAATTATATTTTACTGTTGTAATGAAAATATAAGTACAATCGCGAATTTTTTTTTTAATAAAAAACTTTATTTTTACTAATAGTTACTTCAGTAATAATGATATAAGCCATTTATATGTATTTTATTGAAATTATTACTTATTTGTAATTAACTAGAATTGTGCGTCTGGCATAGCCGCATATGTTAATACAAGTACTCTTGTGAGCGGCAGCTGGATTCGCGCTAGCCTATTGTGAGTCCGTGTTGTCGTACAATTTTATGAAATCGCACCCCCATACATTTATACCACGAGTCGCCACTGAGTCTGTACATATAGTTATACTCACATTATTAAATTGTTTAATTACTGCTTGTAGAAGGCTTAGTTTGGGTCTTTATTTTGGCTGTTAATGCTTTAAAGTTTGGCTGATGTAATGTTAAGGCGGTATGAAGAAGCTCAGTCAAGTGTTCGTTAGTGAGGGCAGCACGATGTTTTGACTTTACAAACTTCATTACTAGTACAGGATCTGGCCTAGAGTTCGTATAAATTTCTGGGTGCAGAAGTTTTGACGACTGATCTAGACTAATTTTGGGGCATAGAATCCGAATTTTTCTATGCCATCGCACCAAATTGATGCGAAAGTGGTCAAAATGGCAAAAAATTGGCAAAAATGGCAAAATTTTATCGGTTTTTCGTATTTTTGTCATATTCTTGAGTTGATAAATTTTTTAAGGGCAATTGTTTGTTTGAGAATCTGTGTTTGTAACATACTGCTGCCTGAACCAAGAAAACTGACAAAAATTTCAAAAAATAACAGCAAAAATGAAAACTTTCATTACTGGTATCATTTTACCAATAGATTGTATCCAATCATCAGAGATTTAACCTACTCAATGCGGGCAGGTGATTGGTCACTATTTCTTTCTTCCATACAGAGATCAATCCCACTTTTCTTCGCCTACAATAGAACCAACTACGCCAGATGGGCACCACTCTTCTTTGAGGATTGTTTAAACCTTGAGGTACATTTTCCTGATCTCCACAAATCATTCCTTAGTGGTGGTTTTGTAGTGAGGAGAACGACACGACAATGTAGTGGAGTTCCAATGGACCAGGCACTTGAGCAACATTATAATAAGCCTGCAAAAGTGTCCGGAGGATTAATTGGCTTACTCGGAGAAAGGAAGCAGTGGCACTGTGGAATATTATTAAACATGAGAAGGACTTATATTCTTCACAAATGAGAGGTTCCGGCCAGTTTGAAAATCGTGACGAGTATGATATTCATCATGAATACTCCAAGAGCCATGCCTTATCGAGTTCCAGTAATGTCCAAGCTATTCAACAGTACATTTACAAAGTTGGAAACACATTGAGCAAAACATTAGATGGCAAACCATTCAGAAACATTGCTACCGGTGAAGAGGATAAAGAGTCTTATACATATCACATTACTTGTCTGGATAGAGGAGATATTGCTTACAAGAATTTCAAAACCGAACGGCTTGAGAAAAAAACAAGCTTTGTTTGCAGCAATTAAGAGGCAAAAACCCGCAACAGCGAGGAACACTTCCAGAAAACGAAAGGAATATGACATAAAAAAGAAACCATTGCAGCACTGAACTACATTGTATTTGCTCAGCTCAGGGAATTTCCATTGAATCAATTACTTTTCTATGAAATTACACCTCTTCCATTTTTTCTTGTAGACAGTGATGGTTTTTTGAAGAAATCTAAGAAATCGGAATTGGGATCGGAACTTGAAAAGAAACTGGGTGAAGACCTCCCATTGTTGTTAGAAGGGAATGATGCAATATTCATAGATTTTATGGCTCAAGTAAGGAAATTCCCGGTGAAAAAAGCAATGTTGAAAACATTTGGTGAATTTGCACAATCACTTTTAAATATGTTTTTGAGTATGGGATCCAAGTCAACCACAATTCATATCTTATTTGAAAATTACAAGGCTTCAAGCATCAAGACTGGAGAACGGATGAGACGATCAATTGCGCATTCGAAAATACAAATTTCCATAACATCACCTGAGCAGAGGCTTCCAATTGACTTCAACAAGTATTGGAGTGCCACAGATAACAAGGCAAACTTCCAAAATTTTTTTGTCGGCTTTTTCATGGAAAACTACCATGGAGATAAAGTAATTGTACTGGGAGGTGGTACTCTTGAAAAACCAGAAGTTTGTGTCAAATTCCAAAATGGGAAGGTCTGCGAAATTCCTGAGCTTTGTTCTTCACAAGAAGAAGCAGATGACAAAGTGATGTTACATGTAAACTATGTGGTGGATAAAGCAATGCCTGGTGGTGGAGCTACAGTTTCAGTAACTACCAGTGATACTGATATCTTTGTGTGCCTCATCTACCATTTAACAAAATGGATTGAGCATGGCCTGAAGGAATTATGGTTTGTTAAAGGCTCTGGAACAAGTTGCAAAATCATTCCTCTGCATGGCTTGCATCAAAAGCTTGAAAACGATTTGATCCAAGTTTTACCTGCCTTGCATGCTTTAACTGGCTGTGACAGTTCAGTAAAGTAGGCACAAAATCTAGTGCACTGAAGCAGTCAAACTACTTTGATGAAATTAAGGACTTTGGCAAGGAACCACTTACAGAGGAAATAATCGAAGGTGCCGAAAACTTTCTGGTTCATTGTATCAAACCCAAGTCAAAATCCATATCATTTGATCAACTAAGATCTGAGCAATACTACAAAACTGGGGACAAAATCGATTTTACTCAGCTTCCTTGCTCTTCAAAAAGTATTAGACTGTATATTAAACGGGCATATCTTCAGTGCAAACTTTGGCTTGACTCTCCATATGGCTCCATATCTGAAAATTTAAATCCACTTGACTATGGGTACGTAAAGTCTGATGAGGGACTTTTGGAACCTCAACTAACCGATTACTCAGATAAACCTCAGGATTTGATTGAACCTTGCAGCTGCAAAACCTGTACCAAGAGGTCAGAATGCCCTTGCACTGCGTCATCCATACCATGCTGCTGCTCGTTCTGCAAGTGCAATCAAAGAACATGCCAAAATCCTAACGCCTGAATTTCAGCAGGTAACTGAATAAAATTACAGATGAACAAATCTGTACATTGTACTTCTGTTTCATTTTCATGGTGTAGGAAGATGATACCACAAAAGCCATAGTGCTTTTATTTGTAAATAATGTTTCAATAAAAGTTTCAAATAAACAAAAAAAAGAACAGAAAAAAAAATGGGCCTCATCATTAAATGAGGTCGTTCCCACTAAGTTAGCTATAACTTAGCCCATTGCAGTGGTGCTGCACTGGGAAGATGCACCTGAGTGACGGTAACACTCTTTCTCAATCACATAAGCGGTCTTGACAGTTTTTGTCATTTTTGCCAAGCTCTTTGCCACTTTTGCAAGATTTTCAGTCAACTTCATCATCAGAAATAATACATGATTTATCTCACAGTCTTTTACAACATGCAAACCTAAGAGTTTTATAAAATTAGCACTGTTTTTTATATTTTGTCTATTTTTCAAATATTCTACAACCATTTTTAATCATTGTAACCCAAAATTTAGACATTTGTACATGTTTTTGTGTTAGGAAATTTTAGTAGAGCTATTAATATCTAATTTCTTGACTATTTAGTTCGATAAGATTGGTTAGAGCTAGTTTATGCACCAAAATACCCAAAATTTCATTTTTGCGATTTTTTGACAATATTTACTTAATTTTTTACTATTTTTGCTGTTATTTTTGACATTTTTGTCAGTTTTCTTGGTTCAGGCAGCAGTATGTTACAAACACAGATTCTCAAACAAACAATTGCCCTTAAAAAAATTTTCAACTCAAGAATATGACAAAAATACGAAAAACTGATAAAATTTTGCCATTTTTGCCATTTTGACCACTTTCGCACCAATTTGGTGCGATGGCATAGAAAAATTCGGATTCTACGCCACAAAATTAGTTTAGATCAGTCGTCAAAACCTCTGCACCCAGAAATTTCTACGAACTCTGGGCCAGATCCTAGACTATACCGAGAAGAGTGCTTCACAGCAATAAGTTGTCCCAAAAACTGAGTTAAGTCGGAAACTGGTTTTCCTGAGGTGAGGATACTTTGTCTCTGGTACTTGCTTCCAAAACTCAACTGCAGATAAGCTTTTATGTATTAACTTTAAACCCACGTCTTCCTGTAGCTCCAAAAGTTCTGTTTGTATTGAAGCGGATTCCTTAACAAAAGGTGTGGTAACAGGACAGCCATCGTTGACGACATCAATCAGGAAAGGATTTACAAGAAATTCGAAGCATGGTTTAAGCTTCTTTAGTTCATCAAACCTGAACTGAAAATCATCAATTAGTCCTTCTAATTTACCTTTGTATTCCTCCAATTTACTATCTTTTATTTCAATATCAGGAAAAGTGTTTGCTCAGTTTTTCAGGTGGGGAAAGTGGTCAAATTTTTTTGTTACTAGATCTTTTTGGAAGAGCTTTATTTTATTCTGGAAACTGAAAACTGTCTGTGTAAGGTCAGAAATGACCTTATCCTTTCCCTGAAGTGCCATATTTAGATTTTGAAGGTGTTGTATTAATCAATAAAAAACATCAGATCCTGCACCCATTCGTGATCTTCTAGTTGTGGGTATGACTTTCCCTTTTCTTTCAAGAAATCAATGATAGGCTCCATCAGTTCAACAAATCTATTCAGGAGATTACTAGTTGATAACCACCTTACAATACAGTAGAATGAAAGGTCATCTGGCTTATCTTGAAGATCCAGCTCCTCGATAAAATTTCTAAACGCTCGGTGCGTTTTTGCATTTGAAGCAATGAAATTCACAATTTCTAGAACACATTTCATAACACTGTCACCTAAAGTACTTGTTTACCAAGTGACCACGGTGAATGATACAGTGAATAAAGAGACACACAGGATACTTGGGATCGCGTGTCAAGAGCCCAACTAGGCCTACATTTTGTCCTACCATAGCTGGTGCTCCATCTGTTGCAACACTGACAAGTTATTCAATGGTACTTGAGCATTTGACAATGCCTCGTCAAGTGCGTTCTTTGTCAACCCCTCTGGTAGTTTCTCTTAGGGTCATTAAGTCCAAGAGTTCTTCTTTCACATTTCCATCGCCAGTAACATAACGAACAAATATCGCCAGTTGAGGGTTATCTTTAATATCTGTGGATTCATCGAGGGCCAAACTGAATGCAACAGAATTCTTCAAATCACCCTGCAACGAGCATGTAATTTCAGCACTGATCTGGGAAATACGTCTCTCCGTAGTGTGGTGGGAAATAGCTTTGTGTTATCTGGAGCGAGAATTGCAGTAACATCGGCAATATTCTTCTTCACAAATTCTCCACTACTGTAGGGAAGTTGAGCACGAGCAATATTCCATGCCATAACATAACTAGCTTCAGTAGTTAAGTCAGCTGTCTTACACAATGATGAAAGTACAGTTTGTTGGGCAACTAGGCTAGATTTCAACATTGTTAACTTAGTCTTCCGCAATTCTGTTTTGGGAGGAAATTCCGTAATAAAATTTTTATGGTTAGTTTCATGATGACGCTTTAAGTTACTGGCTTTAAAGTGATTGAGTGCCACGTGGCAGATAAGACACACAGGTTTCCCACCTTAACAGTAAAGGCAAAGCTCTTCTCCCACTCCTGTTTAAAAATCTATTTTCTTGTTCATAGTTCCGTTTCTTACACTTTGTCTGCTCAGTCATTTTAATCAACTAAGGGGTTGTATAACTTTCAGTCGTATAGCTGAGAAAAATAGCCACTATTTGATCTAAGAAGCCAATTTTAAAACACACTCACTCGCTACTACACGCGGCCCGCAGGGTAGCTCGAGGGGTACTGAACACTGGTGAGTAGCGATTGGTGTTAATTACGTAATTATCCCGCTTAGTGCCTGTGACGCAAAAGAAATTGTCGTACGCATGACGCATTTTATTGTCAATTCAATTTTTCCTTGTTTTTTTTTCATATTTTTTTTATTATGTGAAAAAAAATTATATTTGTATTATGAATTTTGTCTTTTACGAGGAATACAATAAAAACCAAACTTGTCTCGCGAGCCGCAGTTAAGAACCTCGAGAGCCGCATGCGGCTCGCGAGCCGGGGTTTGGCCACCGTTGTAATACGAGTTGTAAAAAGGTTATACAAAGTTAGTATAATAATAATAATAATAATAATGATAATAATCAGTCGGGAAGGCCAGAGACTGGCACAGCGCTCATGCCAGCTTAATGCAACGCATTGCGCTAATTCATAAGATCTGTGAATGTGTACGAAATGCATACTTGCCAACCCTACCGATTTGAAGGCTATACAAATTTAGAACATGCAAATAATATCAAACCTTTTATGCTCAGAATGCACTAGAGTGTATCATTTAAGATTAAATTTTTAAAAAAATTTCCGGTGGAGGGACCCCTCTGGCATTGATTACAAATTCTACCGCTTTTGCCTTTCAAAATGTTGGCAAGTATGGAAATGGAGTGCAGAGAAAGGCAACTGAAGGAAATGAAGAGAGCCTTGTAGCAAAGAATGTTACAAATAAAGTCTGTCAAAGTCGAAGATAAAATGAGATGTAATGATTTGTACAGAAAGTGCTGAAGGAATGTTAAACGAGTAGTAAAAAGAGAGGTTTTGAAAGAAAGAGTGGAAAAGGAAGTTTTTCCGGAAGAAGCGAGAAAGTTCAAAGGTCAGACTGATGGAATGACTATGAAAGATAAGAAAAGCAATGTATTAGTCTAATACGGAAGATTTTTAAAGAACATTCCAGTGAGATGGTAGATGGGGGGGGGGGATAAAAAGGAAGCACATGCAGTTGTTTTGATGGCGGATGTAGAAGCGTATGTCATTATTATTTTGGCGGTCGCTTACCCCCTATTCGTAACGGGAAAGTTATGTGATGGAAGGGATGTACATCAGCTTTACGGATTGCTTGATTATTATTTGAAAGCAGAGGGCGGTCACCCATGCAATTACTGTTTATATGCAACGTAGCTTAACCTCGTTAATATATATATATATATATATATATTATATATATATATATATATATATATCAGGGATGGGATTAAATACACAGAAAATACAAATACAAATACAAGTACACTCCTACAGGGAATATCAAATACAAATACAATACAAATATTTCAGTTTATGAATTATCAAATACAAATACAAATACGCACCATTACTTCCATTGCCATATGATATAATACTGTCAAAAAATATACAAAACAATGTATTTAAAAAAAGCTCTTGATTACTTCTTGTTATTGGTTACATTTAATAAATAGTAAATCTTCAAATCGTGAATCACTTAAATTACACGTGTCTGGACGAAAAAACTTTGCCCGCAACACTGAAAAGTCTCTCTACAAGAGCGGAGGAAGCTGGGGTAGAGAAATAATGGCAAGCAAGCTCAGCCATCTGTGGAAAGTCAATTGACTTCTCTAGCCAGTATTGGTACTTTGTATTTGACACGGATTTGAAACAAATACAACATATACAGTAATCAAATACAAATACACATCTTTAGAATGCCTCAAATACAAAACACATCTTTAGAATGCCTCAAATACAAATACAAATACAGGTTTTACTGTACAGGGTGTTTATAAAGTTCCTATCTATTTCAGTGAAAACGTAGCAAAAAGGGTAAAATTCAATAATATAATAGAAGGCATACATTTAATGAATACTTAAGCATATGATTCTTCATGAGCACCATCAGTATCTCTACAGAGTTCGAATCTGTCAGCAGCATTGCGGAACACATTTTGGAGCATGACAGGGGTTATTTTTATAACTGCTGTTACGATACGAGCACGTAAATATTGCAGATCTGTAGCCCTCGTCTGATAGACGTTTGATTTGATAAAGCCCTATGCAAAGAAATCCAAGGGCGTTAGGTCAGGAGATCGAGCTGCCCAGGGCCTCTTGCCTTCACGTCCGATCCACCGATTTGGAAATCGTTCATTTAGGTACTCCCGAACAATATTTGCGTAATGACAAGGTGCCCCATCTTGTTGAAAGACGACGGTGTTTAAAATGCCATCTGAATGAAGCTGGGACATTTACTGTACGTGCTCGTTTCGTAACAGCAGTTACAAAAATAACCCCTGCCATGCTCCAAAATGTGTTCCGCAATGCTGCTGACAGATTTGAACTCTGTATAGATACTGATGGTGCTCATGTAGAATCGTATGCTTAAGTATTCATTAAATGTATGCTTTCTATTATATTGTTATTGAATTTTACCCTTTTTGCTACGTTTTCACCGAAATAGATAGGGACTTTATAAACACCCTGTATTTGTAAATACAAATACAAATACGTATTTGGCTCCATCCCTGATATATATATATATATATATATATATATATATATGATGAATAAAACCACGAAGGAAAGGAAACACAGAATGGTGCTCAAGCGCTTTCGTCTAATGACTTCCTCCTTCAGTTAAATGATCAAGTCCCCTCCATTAAGTTTACTTTAGAAGTGGAACAAAACAACTCAATCCCGTTTTTGGATGTGCGTGTACAGTACATAGGGAAAGCTCAGGTTTTAAGTTTAGTATCTATCGGAAAAAAACAAACAATTTGTCCTACGTACACTTTTACTCGGGACATGACACCCCCACTAAGAAGGCCATTTTTTCTTCAATGTTTCTCCGTGCCCTTAAGACCGCCAGTCCGGAAATGGAATACATCGATGCCGAATTAGAAAAAATCAACTGTATTGGAAGTGATCTGTGTTATCCATCTGCGTTTATGGAATCTTGTCTCAACAAGGCAAAACGAACTTTCTATCGTGTGAATAATAACACTCGTACTTTGTTAAAAAATATTTAGTACTTCCATTTTTCCCGGGCTTTTTAGGCATTGCTAATGTACTTAAACTTTTGGATATTAATATAGTATTTTCATATAACAATATTGTGAAAAATATCATAGTAAAAATAGCCCTACCAATAATTCAGGCATTATCTATAAAATTGGTTGTAAACAATGTGATTCCTTTTACATAGGTCAGACGGGAAAGGATTTGCACACACGTATAAAACAGCATCAATATTCCGTTAGAACAGGACAGTCGTCCAGTGCCATTTTTGTCAATTTGTCAGAGTTATCCCACTGTATTGATTGGAATAATGCTTCAGTTTTATTTCACTCTAGCAACATTGTTAATAGAAATATTCTTGAGTCTGCCATTATCCAACTTACAAATAACTTCAACATAAGCAAAGGTCTTTTTCAACTCGATCCTGTTGTTTTGAATTCCTTCAGAACAGATTTAGATAAGAAGGGTAGAACGCTAAATCTTTGGTAAACTTGTATGCTACTCTAATAACTCTCTCTCTCTCTCTCTCTCTCTCTCTCTCTTCTCTCTCTCTCTCTACATTGTACACATCATTTAAAAAATATCCAATTACCGCTGATAACGGGTTAGAAACTAAAGAGTGACCGAAATTCTGAGAGAAAATCAGCGAGCCCTCTCATATTTTTTCAGAATTCTGTTTGCGCCATTGAACTGTAAGGAATAAAAAAAAACGTTTTTTCCGAACTAACGAAAAAACCCGCTATTGTCTAATATGGAAGAAAAATTGGGATTCTTCTATAAACTGACCGACCCCGGAACAACTACTGAAAATATACTGAAGACAGTGGTTGGAAATACTGGACGAAAATCTTTAATAAAGAAGAATTTGCTGAAAAGAAACAGATTTTTTATCTCTTTATGGTTAAAAAAAAAAAAAGAGGCGGGGGGGGGGAAGGAGATCAAAGAAAATGAAAATAAAAGGGGAAACTAAAATATAAACGAGCGAAACAAAAGTAAAGTTTGGAAATCTTTTAATTTTTCTTCTTCTTAATTTGGAGATTTTTGGGATTAAGACTTGATTAGGAAAACATTTTTACAAAGTTTGAAATTCATACTTTTACATTTCGAGGCAATTTCTTTAAGTAAAATAACTTTTTTTTATAAGTTGTGGAATCTAATTTTGTTGGTGTTACCTGTTACTCTCTTCATACTGTTGGTGCTATTTCATATCTTCATTGTTTTCCACTCTCTCTCTCTCTTTTCCCTTTTTCTGTACTCTCTCTCTCTCTCTCTCTCTCTCCAACATTTTTTCCTTTTCCGGCTGATGTATGAGCTCTGAATCCTTTACTGTTTGTTGGCGTATAAAAAGATTTTAGATTCACCGTTTGATATTTAAACCTCACTTCCAAATTTGTATACATACATAATATATATATATACATTACATACATGCATACATACATTACCAAACATCTCATTTCCAACAATTTCGCAAACACTGTTATAGACGCCTTTCACGTCTCTCTCATCTTCCATTCTTTTAACACGTCCAAACCACCTCAAAACACTTTCCTCAATTTCCACTTCCACTGAGTTCTGAACACTACACTTTTCCAGAAACCACACGATTTCTTTATCCATCATTCCCACGCACGCCACACATACTTCTCAGAATTATCCATCACAACCAATCTTACGCTTGATTTCTCTCCCTTTTATGCTATGCCGACGTCTCACACCCATACAAAAGTGTCGGCAGTAACACATCTTCATATAAACATCTCATTTACTAATTTCTGAAGTGTATTTAACCTATGTTCATACATAGATTAAATAAATACTCGCATTTCCTTTTCGATTACGTGTCCAAACTTCTGATAATTGAAATGTTTTGACATTTTGCGTCTCTGAAAAGAAAAGATAAAAAAATTCTTTGGGATACTTAAGTTTCATTAATTAATATCTCACTTGAAGAGATTTGTGTCTAATTAACTGTGCGAAGATTTTGAAGGATTCTTCTTCTCTCTCTCTCTCTCTCTCTCTCTCTCCTCTCTCTCTCTGTCTCTTTTACCTGTCTGCGGCTTTCAATTTCCTAAGAGAGCCAATCGAAACTTAATTTCCGAAGGAACCAGCGCTCAAGGAAGCAAAACTGAAACCGGTTGATGAGCGATGAGAATCCGATTGAAGGTTTTCCTCATCTTTTAACGTTATTACTCTTCACGTGGAAGTGAAGCTCTATTTTCAATTAGACTCTTGAAACAGAAGATTTCATAGATTCCGACTTCTTTACTGCTCGTCTGTCGAAATTGGGAGGAAAGGATTGGCAAAGTTTTAAAAAATACTATTATTATTATTATTATTATTATTATTATTATTATTATTAATTAAGTTCTTATTAACGTTCTCATATAGTAATAATTTAATAATTTTAAGTTATTTCTTTATAATAAATGTATTATAATAAATACATTAAAGTAAAAAAATTTAGAAAATCCTCATTTTTTACATCCATTTTTTTCCAAACCCAAAAAGTATCCGTGACAAATGGATGTAATTCTTAACTTACATCAGAAATTGCGTTTTTCTCAGCTTTAAAAATTGAAATAATTTATTTCCAACTTATAGTTATGTAAGTCTTTAGCTCTATGTGAGTATTTTCTAGGTTTAATTGTGTGCATTTTACGTGTTCGGGCATCTGAAGTGACCTTCTTATGATAGTAGGATTTAATTCCTTAATTTTATCTAATAAATTATTTATCCTAATGTAATGATAATCCATGGAATATTTTTTATATATATATATATATATATATATATATATATATATATATGACCTTAGAGGACCTTAGAGGAGAAGACGCTGGAAATTGTGGAAAGACATGTCCCAAAAATGCAACAAGGAGGAAAGAGAAGCAGGTTCGAAAGACAAAAGAGGTCAATGTTCCGAAAGAGAAAAAGAGTGACTGCAAAATTAAGAAAATTGCGTCATACAGGACCTAATTGAGAAGCGTACAGGAAAAGAAGAAGACGACGCTATAGAAGCGATAAAGGTTAACTCAAAGTACTTCTATAATTTTGCAAAAAGGTAGTCGAAAAATCACACGACTATCGGACCTTCGAAAAATAAAAACAATGCTTTATATAATCTAACAGAAATATCTGAAATATTAAGAGCTCAGTACGAATCATCTTTCAGTATCCCAAAAACTGACAAAATTATATGCGATAGAAGAACTACAAGGGGAAAGTATAACGAACTTCGACTTTACAACAGTCAACAGATGATATTACACAAGCTATTGGGAAACCAACAGCACATTCGGCGCAGGACCAAACAAATGGAATGCCACAGTGATCAGAAACTGCAAGAATGCAATCGCGGAGCCCCTATATTGGATATGGAGACGATCACTAGACATGGGAGAAATACCGAGCATCCTGAAGAGAGCGAGCGTAGTCCCAATATATAAAGCAGGAGATCGATCCGAGGCCACAAACTATAGGCCAGTGTCGCTTACATCTCGTCTCACTAAAATATTTGAAAGAATAGTTAGATAAAAAATCTGACGTTTTGGAAACTCAGAAAAAATTAAATGACAACCAACATGGATTCCGATCAGGCAGATCATGCTTATCACAACAACATTATTGATGCATTGGAAAGTAATGAAAACTATGATGTAATATACATAGACTATGCCAAGACGTTCGACAAGTGTGACCATGGCATCATAATACATAAACTGAAACATATGGGAATTACGGGAAAAGTAGGGAAATGGATATATAATTTCCTTAGTGAGCAACGGCAAGTCGCTACAGTTCAAGGAATATTTTCATCAGAATCAGAGGTCCTTAGTTCAGTACCACAAGGAACAGTATTAGCTTCATTACTCTTCATAATCATGCTAACTGACATAGATGAGGACGTTACCAGAGACAGCACAGTAACATCCTTTGCCGATGACACAAAGATCAGTAGAAAAATAAGAAACCCAGAGGATATAGGATCTCTACAAACAGACATGAACAGAACTACAATTGGTCGGAAGACAACAACATGAAATTTAACACTGAGACATTTCAACTGTTAAGGTACAGAAAAAGGGAGGACCTAAAATCCATGGAATACTAATCCCAAATGGAAAGGAAATTCAGAGAAATTCTAAAGCAAAAGATTTAGGAGTTGTAATGACTGATGATGCGAAATTTGAAACAAAATAATTTAAATAAGATAGCAGCGAACAGAGCAAAGAGAATAACTGAGCAGATACTGAGAACCTTTAAACGAAGGGATAGGAATATAACGATTCCTCTATTGAAAACACTGATCATACCCAAGTTGGAATACTGCTCGGTTCTAACATGCCCATATAAAAAAGATGACATTAGTCAGCTAGAAGAGATTTAGAGAAGCTTCACAGCCAAGATCAATAAGTGAAAAGAACTAAACTACTGGGAAAGGTTACGTGAATTAAGCCTATATTCACTGGAAAGAAGAAGAGAGAGATACACCATTATTTACACGTGGAAAATAATGGAGAAACTAGCCCCTAATCTTATTCTGAACACTATAACCCCCCAAACAACAGTGGATAGTAGAAAAGGAAGACTGTGTCGTGTTCCTAAATTAAAGGCTAGACAGGGAACATCCTCAATCCTGAAAGAAAATAGTTTCGTTGTAAGAGGACGAAGACTGTTTAACCAGCTGGCCAAGGAACACGAGTAGTATCGCGGTGGACATCTTCAAAAGAAGATTAGACGCCTGGCTCAGAACAATCCCCGATGAGCCGGCATACCTGCGTAGTATAGCCGAAAAAGGTAAGAGTGCAGGAATGTTGCAATTATTACGTAATGTCGCAATGTTGCAAAGGGGGGGGGGTTCAAAAAAATTCCGGGGTGGGGGATGCTGCAGGTGCAACAAGGGGTCATGAAACTTGGAGGCGGCGTTATCCCCCAAGAGAAAGAAGGAGGAGAGAAAGGAGGAGAGGTGTTCACCTGGCAGGAGCCAAGTGCATATTAAGACTTCAGCCGAGTAGGCGTTGTCTTATAGGCTCCTAATCAGCCAGTTGGCTTAGAAGGAGCCAAGGGGGGGAGGGGTACACCTGAAGGGGAGAGAGAGAGAGAGGGAGAGAGAGTAGCGGCCTTTGATTGCAAGGGCATGCAACTTGGAGGCGGAGTTCTCCCCCAAGCTATTTTCGTTTACCTAACCTAAGAGGCCTCTAAGGGGTTTTCCCAATGGGCCAGAAAGAGAAAGGACCAGAGGTCCTTGCTCGGCTGGGAGCCGAGCTTGAATGACTCCGTCATCAGCTTCTCACTCTTTTATAGACCTCTAATCCGGCTGAGTTGCCAGATAGCGCCATGTATTCAGGCTGAGTTGCCAGAGAGCAAAAACCATATATTAACCAAAATACCACAATATATTTATATGATGGTAGTTAATCAATACAGAATTAATTGTTGGAATTAAGAAGATTCATCTGTTTAAATAATTTAAACACACGCTCTTTACACAATAAATCACTTAATTCCTATTTTATTATAAATACCGAACAACAGTGGGAAAAACGAAAGGTAAAGAAACGAAGAAAGTTGAAATAAACCAAAACACACGCTCGTCCATTCCCCAATCTCCTCACCCCATCTGTGTTTGTATATATATATATATATATATATATATATATATATATATATATATATATATATATAGAAAGAATCATAATAACCGTGTCTATTTAATATTGTCATTCCTTATATATATATATATATATATAAATGGATTTTCACCTTAAAATGAATTAAAACATTAACCAAAACACACGGTCGACCATTCCCCCCAATCTCCTCACCCCATCTGTGTTTGTATATATAAACGAATGAACAACTCGTGCACAAACACACACACACACGCAACACACACACACACACACACACACGCCTCTGTACATATCATGTGAATGAAAATCAGAAAAAAATGCCAAACGTATATTAATTTAAACCAAATGAAGCTAAATAATGTAAAACAAATGAATTTTCTCCTTTAGGAGAATCAATTATTATTATAAGAATTTAATTATTCAATATAAGAAATTAATCATTAAGCGTTGTCTTTCCTTTCACGAGGAAAGGATTTCCGAGAATCTGGTCAACTCGAAACACACGGTTGTCCCCCCTCCTCCCTCCTCCCCCCCCCAATCTCCTCACCCATCTGTGTTTGTATATATAAACGAATGAACAACTCATGCACACACTGTAGTGAACACCCTTTTATTATTTACTTTCTTCTTTATTTATTCTCTATCGGCTCTTTATTTCATTTATCGCTTGCTTTCTCTACTCATTTCAACACTACTTTACAATTATATTCATGGTAGCACGCCGAGACTGAAACCGTTACAAAACAAAGGGGGGGGGTTTTATTAATACTCTTTTAACACTTTTTATTTTTATTGACTCCGAAAATGGTTTAAGTAATTTAGGGGGATGCGAGTACGGAATTTCTATATAATAATTTACGTCGGAGAGGAACACAAACAATTAATTAAACTTTACGTTACATGACGCCAACCTTACGCGTAACGCGTTGCCTAGAAGACTGACTCCCTTGTGGGGTAGTCTGCTCTGTCGGCCTCTGTTCAGGATTGCCAACTCTACCCATTTTAAACAATTTCAAACAATTTCACATATTATTAGTAAATGATTTACATTAAACATTATCTTAATTAAACAAAAATTAATATTCTTAACTAGGCATTACTACACTCGCATCACCCCCTTGAAAATAAGTTTTTCATTAGAAAACTTATTAATATCGTTTAACAATTTTAATAAATTTATTCAACAAATTTATATATTTTGCAATTTTTTTTTTTTTTTTTTTCTTTAACAATTTCAAAGTTGATAGACAAGAAATAATTAGAATGACAAATTCCACACATATATTTTGTATCATAAAAACCGAAACTTTATAATTTTCACATTTGCATAAAATAACATTTCACACTAATAATTAAATTACAACCTGTAACTAATCTATACATGCCAAAAAAAATAACGGAAAATTTTCTTACAGTGGCTACACAAATCTCAAGTTCACAATCTATTCCGCGATTCTCATCAACGATCGCTTTACATTTGAAACAGTTATTTGTATAGTTATACAGTTACTATCAGGGCGACATAGAAAAAATAAGAAAAAGTTTACATAAAATACTGACCAAGAGCGCACATACTACTTCACGAAAAATACAACAAATATGGGCAATAATCGCACCCTTTCACTTATAATTTCATTACATAATAATCAGTACATTAATTTGCTGGACGTTTTGTTTAGATCAATTTTCAATCGCAGCTCTCCTGCTCACTTCGCTAGAATGCAAGGGATTGCATCAATCAACATGCAACAGGGCAGCACGCTATAATGGTTCCGCTCTCTCTCCAATGGCGAAAAAAAAAACAAGAGACGTCCAATTCTAAAAGGATCAGGGGGGGAGATATACTGAAAGCGGGACCACGCGCTGGAATTGGACGGAATTTGCAATTCTAGAAGTCGATGAAGAAACTCGCCTTGTCTCATCTCCACTTTTGTCGGTGAACGCTGCTCTTCCTACGTCCAGCTGAAAGACTCTTCTACTGGCAACAATCAAACGATCACTCCGCCGTAGGCCGTTTCCCAACGAACCTACTGTATGTCTGTATGGACAGTACAGTCGTAGCACCCGTTCAAGCTCACGTGGCTTGTCTACCGCGTGCTACGACACATATTTAGCGAAGCATTCGAGCAGCGTGACCAGCTACTGCCCGAAAAATACCAGTAGACCATCTTCGATCGAAACTTTCGTGTGCCAAGACCCTGCACACGTAAATTTCTCTTCTCTTCCGAAACTGTCCTGCGCCAAGTCTCTGCGCATTCGGTTCCTCTCTTCTATCTCTTCTCTTCCGAAACCATCCTGCGCCAAGTCCCTGCGCAGTCTGGTTTCTCTTCTCTCTCTCTCTCATTGGTGATCGATCACCTATCCGGTCGACTAAACTCACTGGATGGAACTCGGATTCAACTTGGTTGCCTCCAAACCGAGCCTTTGAAATTTTGAAAAAAAAGTTTATTCGAAACGTGTTTCTGTACTGCTTATCATTTCATATTTAATTTATCGAATTTTCTCGACAGTTCACTTCGAAACAATAACTACACATTTGCTCTGGCCAAATTCACGGAAAAAAAAAATGACATCTAAAATTTCGCAAAAATTTAATCAAATCTAGCTACCAATAAGGTCACTTATGGCAGTTACAGCGAAGATAAAAAAAGTCATAAAACGCACGAAAAAAAATTGTACAGTATAAATATAAAAGCGCCCATACATAGTAACTGTTAGTATAATTTAAGAAATATTATTGTTCAAACTATCGTCAGAAATCACATCAATACTTTAAATACAAAAGACAAAAATGAACCCCAGAAACTTCATGTCATCCATTCTCTGACAATCATGAACCCTCTTGCCCTTTGAGGAGGAGCACACAAAGACGCCACAAAAACGTTACTGGCTATCTAGAAGGCTCCATTTCCGAGTGTACACTTGAGCCAATGTTTCAAATGCATTAGTTAACCCCGACTGAAGGTTTAAACAATAATAATTTTCCAAAACAGTTATTAAAAAGTAAAAAAAATTAAATATTACTACCAAAAATTATTTTAATACAGTAATTCCAACTTGAAACGTCAAATTTCATATGAATTGAACTCGCAATTCGCAAATTACATCTGAGAGACAACTCTCTCCTTCAACAGAAACCCCAGTATGGTTTGCAAATCACAAAAATCCCAGTAATTTATCGTTTCCAAGTGAAACTAAAAATTTGCATAGTTATACTAAATAAGAATAGATAATATGCACTCAAAAATACACGTAACCTACTGTAAACAAACAAAACATTGCCTAATTGAGAGCGGTCGCTTTGTTTGTAAGCGAACCTCTATACAAATATCCCTACGTAACCGAATGAAACTGCATTATATCCTGACATAATTTTGTAATTTTTTTCTATGCAAACGCTCGAACTAAAAAAAAGGACATTTTTCATTTCTAATACCCAAATTAAAATATCAAATCAAAACATCCTTTTTAGAATACACTCTAAATTCCCAATAAAAATTTTACCATTTCATTGAACTGGAAAGAAAAATAAAAATCGGCCTACCTATAAAAATAAAATTAAATGAATCTATAAAACAAAGAACCAATATGAAAACTTTCTACGCAAATTTCTGTAATTCGAAAAAAAATTATAATATCCAAATTTCATAAAATATTTGTACCGCCGCAATTTTAGACCTATAATTAATAAATTCAATGTTATGCGCGGAAAGAACAATTTAGAATTTAATGCATAACATTTGTGCTTATTAAAGAAAAATCCTATGATTATTTATGTTAAACCAATTAAAATTTTGTTAAATAACTAAGAATTTACTACTCAATAGACAGATACCGTAGTAACGGTTAATCTCCGAACAATATTTAACGATAGGCCTACAAGAAATCCTTCAGTACAATACAATAGCCATTTTACAAATATGTCGGAATTGTCATGAAATGAACGAAAGGAACGGAGGAAAAAAAATAGATAATCAGCCTACCTACCAAATTTTATGAGTATATAAATATATAAATTATATATATAACTAATATATACGTATAAGTTAATAAGTAAGTAATAATTAATGAGTATATAATTAATGAGTATATAAAAAAAATCCAAAAAAAAACTTATAGAAAATTTCACAACACAATTTCTCTATTTCAGTTAAACGAATTCTGCTTATTTTGAAATTTAACACAATCCTATACGGCCAAATCTGACAAATTTAATATGTTTAAGATTATTTTTCGATTGTCCCTTAAAATGTAACGTAATCCTATTTTAGCGCGAAGCGAAGCAAAGCAAAAAGCCCGTAAATCTATATAAACAATTATTTAAAATAAGCCTATCATTATAATTTATGTACAACCAATCGAAATATAATCAAAAATCTGCTAATGAAACCCAGAAAATTTTTCATGTTCATGAAATGTTTTACAATCGGTACAAATTTTCGCTGAAACATTTTGACAGGACCGTATAAAATTTATTTATTAATCATTATTCTGATCACAATTATCACTAATTCCAAAAGTTTAAACACAAAAAGTAAACAAAGGTAAGCTGAACAGGCATAACAGTGGAAGAGACGAAAAAAAGAAAAATTGAGTCCTCAGGCAGCACGATAATTTTCAAAACTATGTCCTCTCCGACCTAATGAACGAAATTTAACGTAATAATGACTCGCAATATTGAGTCGGACAAGTTTTTCTACCGACTCTGTAACGACTAAAAAATTTTGAGTCTAGACTCGATCTCAAACAAACAAATTTTGACGCGCAAAAATTTTGAAGCGACGCGACTCAGAATAATTTGGAACAATGGGCGCCATTTTGAATTACATTTACAATGAATTTTAAGGAATGAAAATCGAAATTTGCCTGCAAACGGGGTAAACTTTGCATTTACATATTTTAATAATCGAAATAAAATATTCATTAACGCTATTGGCTATTTTACCGGGTCGGCAGAATTTTAATCGAAATAATAGCACGTGGGTAAGCCTCATACAAAATATGATGTAAGACCGCCGCTAGCCACCAAATATAGTGAACGCCTTTTATTATTTACTTTCTTCTTTATTTATTCTCTATCGGCTCTTTATTTCATTTATCGCTTGCTTTCTCTACTCATTTCAACACTACTTTACAATTATATTCATGGTAGCACGCCGAGACTGAAAACCGTTACAAAACAAAGGGGGGGGGGTTTATTAACACTCTTTTAACACTTTATTTTTATTGACTCCGAAAATGGTTTAAGTAATTTAGGGGGATGCGAGTACGGAATTTCTTTATAATAATTTACGTCGGAGAGGAACACAAACAATTAATTAAACTTTACGTTACATGACGCCAACCTTACGCGTAACGCGTTGCCTAGAAGACTGACTCCCTTGTGGGGTAGTCTGCTCTGTCGGCCTCTGTTCAGGACTGCCAACTCTACCCATTTTAAACAATTTCAAACAATTTCACAATTATTAGTAAATGATTTACATTAAACATTATCTTAATTAAACAAAAATTCATATTCTTAACTAGGCATTACTACAACACACACACACACACACACACACACGCACGCACCACACACACGCCTCTGAACATATCATGTGAATGAAAATCAGAAAAAAAAATGCCAAACGTATATTTTGTCAATCCTTATATATATATATATATATATATATATATATATATATATATATATATATATATATATATATAAATGGATTTTCACCTTAAAGTGAATTAAAACATTAAAAAATCACTAAACAATTAAAAGAAACCTTACGAAGATAGGTGATTGTATATATAATAAACGAATGAACAAATCGTGCGCACACACACATACACACACACACACACACACAAACACACACACACACACACACACACACACACACGAGGAAAGGAATACCGACTCGAATCACACCTGTTTGCCCAGAGGCCTTTTTGACCATAATCTGACCTTTCTTCCAATCTACTCGGGATAAACATTGCTTCACTCCGATTCTTATTTTTGCTGTTGTATTTTTATTTACGCGTAATTTGTATGGTATCATATTCTTAGATAACATCTCTGTTATTAAAAGATATACACACAATTATATTAAATAATAATCAGCGAAAGAAATAAGGTAGGCAACCTGAAAGTACTAATAATTATATATATATATATATATATATATATATATATATATATATATATATATATATATATAAAGAGAGAGAGCGTTTTGTTCATTAATAAATAAAGGAATATGCTTGTATCTTTTGCAAGCAAATTCCATTCACGTAACCTGGAGCCCAATAATTCCGATTTCTTTTTCGGAAGGTCCAAATCTCTCAAGAGATCATTCAGCATAACCTGCGTTATCATACGTTGTTTATTTGATTCAGGTTGCTGAAAGTCTGTATCTTTAGTGTCATCAATCTCCATTGGTTCAATTTCAGACACTTCATCCAGTGTCCATGACTTTGGAGGAGTTGGAATTGGGTTATCATCGTCATGTAGTACTGGTCTCATGGCAGATGCAAGATTTGGGTATTGAATTTTATGGTTATTTTTGGCATAGAATCCTGAAACGTTAGTCATACAAAAATAGCAATCCGTTAGGTGATCCTTGGGCTCTCTCCAAATCATTGGTATGGCAAATGGCATAGATTTGCGGGTACCTTTAATCCAGTGGTGGCCAACCATTTTTTGATGCGTGTCATTTTTAGGTTAGGTTTAATTCGGATGCGCCAAAAAAAAAAAATTGTGAAAAAATTACTAATAACTTGTAAGTAAAAATAAAAATATAATATAATATTTACCTTAAATAGAAATATAATGTGAAAAATATTTACCTTAATTTTTAGTTAACTACATCTCAACTGCTTAAATCTTTGATTTTTAATATTTAGTGTTAGAAGTGAAAATTTAGCACAATTCATACTAGACCTCGATGCGCCACTTCAAAGTACTTGATGCGCAGCCTTTGGCGCAATGCGCCGCGGTTGGCCACCACTCAGTGAGTTTAATCCAACCCCTAAGAGTGACGGCACAGGAAATGCATGAGATATGAGGTGCCCAGGATTTGTCTTGGTCGCCTACCTTACATACAAAATAAAGTTCGTAAGCCTTCTTCACGAGTGGGGCCATCGTCTTCCTCTGTGCCATTATGGTCAGTTCTCCACATACGTAGCAAAATGTATCTCTGGGATTAATACAGTTTCGATTCATGCTGGCGGAAAAGAAAATTTAGCACAATTCATACTAGACCTCGATGCGCCACTTCAAAGTACTTGATGCGCCACCTTTGGCGCAATGCGCCGTGGTTGGCCACCACTCAGTGAGTTTAATCCAACCCCTAAGAGTGACGGCACAGGAAATGCATGAGATATGAGGTGCCCAGGATTTGTCTTGGCCGCCTACCTTACATCCAAAATAAAGTTCGTTAGCCTTCTTCACGAGTGGGGCCATCGTCTTCCTCTGTGCCATTATGGTCAGTTCTCCACATACGTAGCAAAATATATCTCTGGGATTAATACAGTTTCGATTCATGCTGGCGGAAAATTATTGAAATCACGGAAAACTTTTTGGAATGAAAAACCAATTTTTTCTACTATGAAAAATTTTAAAATTTGTGCAAAACATGAAAAAAATTTCTTTCTTTTTATTAAAAATCTGTTCAAATAGCTATATTTTTTTTTAGTGCAAGAAAATACTATTAAATATAGTTAACCTGGAAAAAAGAAAGTAAAATTAAATTAGTACATTTAATTTTAACTAATATTTTGGGAAAACTCTGAGTAAATGGAAATAATATTTTCTCGAAAACTATGGGTGATAAAAAAATTCTGAAACCATATTTGGAATCAGCATCAAAAGTTCTATAAGAAACACCAAATAGTTTTCAAGAAACAAAAATGTTGTTCCCTAGTGTAATTAACTCTTTCTCGCCGAATTGGAAAGCTTTTCACCGACCTTAGACCTACGTTTAACGTGCATTCAGAAATACATCTCGTCAGGGAATCATTGCTCACTATTTCATCGAGATAATTAAAGCTCATATACAGGACCTGCATTGTCTATAAGATCTGTGGCGCGTGGAGCCTTCAGAAGAGGTGCCAGATACCATTGTGTACATTATTATGGAGAGTTGCCAGATACCATTGCTCAGGTACACAGTTGCCAGATTGCACGATTTATTTTCTTAAAAGTTGGTTTAGAATTCCGCTAGTAGGTTTAGAAGGCGTAACATGATATAATTAACCAAAAGAATTAAGTAAAACAACATTGCATCATTCTGTTTATTATAAATATATAGAAAATAAATATACATTTCAATAATAATAGAAATACATCTCGTCAGGGAATCATTGCTCACTATTTCATCGAGATAATTAAAGCTCATATACAGGACCTGCATTGTCTATAAGATCTGTGGCGCGTGGAGCCTTCAGAAGAGGTGCCAGATACCATTGTATACATTATTATGGAGAGTTGCCAGATACCATTGCTCAGGTACACAGTTGCCAGATTGTACCATTTATTTTCTTAAAAGTTGGTTTAGAATTCCGCTAGTAGGTTTAGAAGGCGTAACATGATATAATTAACCAAAAGAATTAAGTAAAACAACATTGCATCATTCTGTTTATTATAAATATATAGAAAATAAATATACATTTCAATAATAATAGAAATGAGGAATATGCATATAATCCGTCAATATAACAGTACAGGAGAAATACACACACACACACACACACACACACACACACACACACAATTATGGAGATATATAGAAATAAATATACATTTGAATGATCAATAATAATAGAAATATGAACGAGGAATATGCATATAATCCTTCAATATAACAGTACAGGAGAAATATCACACAAATATGTTAAATATATAAATACATTTCACTTTTTTTTCAAAATACTAAACTCGCACTTAATCGAGTTTACAATTACATCATTATTGCTCTGCATTACGCAGTATATGCGGTTTAATAATATTTCACCGCTTTAAGTATAGGGAAACCTGTACTCGATATGAAGGGCTTTCATATCGTTCAGTACTATTTTTGTTCCCACTTTACAACCGGTTGGTAAGTCATCTTTAAATACGTCTAGAATACAATCAAAAGCACGCACAAAGAGTTCATCGTTAGCTACATTATTAAACACAAGTTTATAAACACGCTTTTCCAATCGAGGGTTTATTTCTACCGACCCGAGCTTTTCAATCGTGAACTCGTCTTCACTCAACATAGCGGCAATTGAAATAATCTTCTAAATCGTTACGACAACTGCGCGTTATATAAAGAAATAGTTCTTCAGGGTGAACGGTGTAGGTGAGCTCAGCCTTGTACCGATCAATTGCTTTGTACCAAAGTTCATGGTATTTCAAAGAGTCTAAACTTTTTAAATAAACGTCCAGCTCTAGACCATTCTCACCTTGTTCAGCCCTACACTCGGTAAACCCATCGAGCAGAGCGGTGTATGCGTATTCAAGTACTGTATCAAAATAAAGCATATCCGTAACACGCGCGTCTAATATAGGTTTCAGCTTGCGGAATCCGACGATTTCAAACATTCTGTCGAGGATGAAACGGTGTCGCGTAGGAACAAGAGCGTTATTATCAGAAGCATTCTTCCACATCAGCCGTATATCAATGCACGGCCGATCGTTATTTATACACAACGTACATACAACGGCGTATGAGGGTGCGTCACTAATCTGCTCTCTTCTTGTACCTACGTTAGCAGGTATTTTATAACGATCTTCACTCCACTTCTCAACTATCACGAAGATTCTATTCATCTCCTCGACACTTAAATAAACCCGTTTGTTTGTTTGTCTACATTCCGTTTCCAGTACATAGCTAACGGTACCGGATTTACGCCTGAACACGCGCAACGATTTCGTCACGGACACATCGTACGAGGCGTTGAGAATGCTGCTCAAAGGAAGTTCCATCGTATTCGAGGAGCGCACGTCCACTCGGTTCAAGCTCTGAGATAACTATGAGCCGTGTGAGGCACGCAGGTAGGCAGGAACGGTTCGATGGGCGGCTGACTCGATGATACGTGAATGGGCTTGTTCGAACTCGTATGATCCGCGAGTCGCACCATATTCGTGCGGCGAATTGTTGTACATATTGGGTAGGTGTTTTTCCGCTACAAGAATTAATTTCGGTTTTATCACTACCAGACTACGCACCAGACAGTTTCCCTCAGGATAATTTTGTTTTACTAAACATCTTCACACTCCGGCGCACTATTTGAGAGGAACATATGCTCATATTTTTCCTTTCTGCCCATCAAACGATACTCGTCTCTAAAGTCTGTTAAAAACTCACGCAGGGCACTAGCCACAACCTCACTACGAACCTCATCATGATATACATTAATATAGTGATAAAAATACTTAAGATTGTCCATGATCACGAGATTCACATTTTCAGTCGTAGGGTATGAGTAATCGACATGGTGTAACATGACGTAATACCGCTTGTCACACCACCCATCCACAAGACTCATTATCCATACCTGCTGCTTCTCTTCTGCACGCGTTGTTTCTTTTACTTCACGGTATATGTGAGACTTTATAAAGTTTAGCTCTACAGCATACTTCAGCACATCGTCTGTGCAACGAAAGCCTTCAACGGTCTCACCAGAACATCCGTAGAGTATTTGTACATCTTGCAACTTCGCACAATCCAATGTGGTTTTAAAAGAGGCATAGGAGGGGGGAATAGGAAGTTTTTCGGTATCCACCACATCCTGGCACTTTGCTGAATACCATTTCATAAACGTTGTACAAGCAATATTAAAGGTAGCCATTTGAATACACGTCTGATCTCCTTTTTTTCTTCTACGCTGGCGAATACACGTCTGATCTCAAGGGCTTACTGCAGTCGACTGACCACGCAGGGAATCACAGATAGTAGCATGACTCACGTTGCTGGTCTTACAGTGGGCGGAGCTTAGAACTTTCACCTGTGCACACACACACACACACACACACAACAGTGGGCGGAGCTTAGAACTTTCACCTGTGCACACACAAGGAGAAAGTGAAACGCTAATTGAAACATGATTTATTTAATAAACGAGATATTCAAGTTATATATATTTACAAATACGATTTAATAAACGAGATATTCAAGTTATATATATATATTTACAAATACGTGTAATAAATAAGTTAACAATAGACACATCAATGATTATATTCAAGACATATATATTTAAAAACACGTGATAAATAAGTTAACAATTGAAATTATGTTAACACAAGAAATAACAGAAAACACAAGAAAAAACAAATGCATAGATTTGGTGATCACAAACAACAGTAACCTAATACTTTAAAGAAAGCATTCTATTAAATACTTTTAGCCTATGTTCACGAATTAATACCGGTTTTAAAATAGATTCGAGACGAAGACCGTCTGGACTGATTTTATAGAAATTCAAGGATTCCAAGTTGATCACGAGAGAAGTTATGTAGTCATCTTCCATGCTGCAAAATCTCGTCGTTTGCCTGTCTGCTCAGAACACCGACAAGAGGTAAGATCGAATCCACATCAACACAAAATTTTAGTCGCTAAAATAACAGCCTGAGTATTGTTCATGTTCTAAATTATCTTTGATTCGTTTTGGTAAAATTGAGTAAACTGCAGCCTTTGTTTCCTGATCAGAAACTCTCCGTCTTTTTCTGGTATGGTGCAAGGTTTCGTTGCAACCATATTCACTGCTCGAGTCTACTTCACAGTCGTTGTCTTCTAATCTAGATTTACACTCTTCACTAATGCATTCAATGGGTGAATAATCATCTTGGTTGATATTATTGACACCACAATCGAGAGGGCTCACTGGGGTAACGGACACTTCAGGTAATGGTGCGGGCGCTTGAGGTGGGTCGGGGACAATCTCCTCAGGTTGCCCTTGTGGCGGGGAAAATATTGTGTGGAGGTAATTATGTGCTGCTTCTAAGTAAACAAAACGGGCTTTATGTAACACAGTGGCAACTAATAATGATTTATGCAAAGATGCACCAGCTCTTCTGGAACGTCTGGATGCAATTTTACCGAGCGATATATTTATCAACTTGTGTGCTTCAAACCCGTTTGGAACGTCAGATATCATGTTCACCACCTAGGAATTGGTCAAGGCACAGAGAGCTAACTAACACGACTCTATCCTCTATTTCCAATCTTGTAATGAGTTAAAGTGAAAGTTTCGCCTGCCTTTATACAATGTCGTTCTGACGTCGTTATCAAGCTCCACGCAGGGAATTTCCAGGTAGTAGCATGAATCACGCTGCTGTTCTTTCACCTGTGCACACACACACACACACACGCACACACAAAGGAGAAAGTGAAACGTAATTGAACATGATTTATTTAATAAAAGAAATATTCAAGCTATATATATTTACATACACGTGTAATAAATAAGTTAACAATAGGCACATCAAGATTATATTCAAGGTGTATATATATATTTACAAACACGTGTGATAAATAAGTTAACAATTGAATTTCTGTGTTAACATAATTTCATTTGTTAACTTATTTATTACACATGTTTTTAAATATATATCTTGAATATAATCATTGATGTGTCTATTGTTAACTTATTTATTACACGTGTTTTAAATATATATGCTTGAATATAATCATTGATGTGTCTATTGTTAACTTATTTATTACACGTATTTGTATATATATATATACTTGAATATCGAATCGTATTTGTAAATATATATACTTGAATATCTCGTTTATTAAATAAATCATGTTTCAATTAGCGTTTCACTTTCTCCTTTGTGTGTGCACAGGTGAAAGTTATAAGCTCCGCCCACTGTTGTGTGTGTGTGTGTGTGTGTGTGTGCACAGGTGAAAGTTCTAAGCTCCGCCCACTGTTGTGTGTGTGTGTGTGCACGGTGAAAGTTCTAAGCTCCGCCCACTGTAAGACCAGCAACGTGAGTCATGCTACTATCTGTGATTCCCTGCGTGGTCAGTCGACTGCAGTAAGTCCTTGAGATCAGACGTGTATTCGCCAGCGTAGAAAAAAAAAAGGAGATCAGACGTGTATTCAAATGGCTACCTTTAATATTGCTTGTACAACGTTTATGAAATGGTATTCAGCAAAGTGCCAGGATGTGGTGGATACCGAAAAACTTCCTATTCCCCCCTCCTATGCCTCTTTTAAAACCACATTGGATTGTGCGAAGCTGCAAGATGTACAAATAATCTACGGATGTTCTGGTAAGACCGTTTAAGGCTTTCGTTGCACAGACGATGTGCTGAAGTATGCTGTAGAGCTAAACTTTATAAAGTCTCACATATACCGTGAAGTAAAAGAAACAACGCGTGCAGAAGAGAAGCAGCAGGTATGGATAATGAGTCTTGTGGATGGGTGGTGTGACAAGCGGTATTACGTCATGTTACACCATGTCGATTACTGATACCCTACGACTGAAAATGTGAATCTCATGATCATGGACAATCTTAAGTATTTTTATCACTATATTAATGTATATCATGATGAGGTTCGTAGTGAGGTTGTGGCTAGTGCCCTGCGTGAGTTTTTAACAGACTTTAGAGACGAGTATCGTTTGATGGGCAGAAGAAAGGAAAAATATGAGCATATGTTCCTCTCAAATAGTGCGCCGGAGTGTGAAGATGTTTAGTAAAACATTATAAAATGTGCCTAGTTCGTTAAAATTATCCTGAGGGAAACTGTCTGGTGCGTAGTCTGGTAGTGATAAAACCGAAATTAATTCTTGTAGCGGAAAAACACCTACCCAATATGTACAACAATTCGCCGCACGAATATGGTGCGACTCGCGGATCATACGAGTTCGAACAAGCCCATTCACGTATCACAGAGTCAGCCGCCCATCGAACCGTTCCTGCCTACCTGCGTGCCTCACACGGTTCATAGTTATCTCAGAGCTTGAACCGAGTGGACGTGCGCTCCTCGAATACGATGGAACTTCCTTTGAGCAGCATTCTCAACGCCTCGTACGATGTGTCCTTGACGAAATCGTTGCGCGTGTTCAGGCGTAAATTCGGTACCGTTAGCTATGTACTGGAAACGGAACGTAGACAAACAAACAAACGGGTTTATTTAAGTGTCGAGGAGATGAATAGAATCTTCGTGATAGTTGAGAAGTGGAGTGAAGATCTTTATAAAATACCTGCTAACGTAGGTACAAGAAGAGAGCAGATTAGTGACGCACCCTCATACGCCGTTGTATGTACGTTGTGTATAAATAACGATCGGCCGTGCATTGATATACGGCTGATGTGGAAGAATGCTTCTGATAATAACGCTCTTGTTCCTACGCGACACCGTTTCATCCTCGACAGAATGTTGAAATCGTCGGATTCCGCAAGCTGAAACCTATATTAGACGCGCGTGTTACGGATATGCTTTATTTTGATACAGTACTTGAATACGCATACACCGCTCTGCTCGATGGTTTACGAGTGTAGGGCTGAACAAGGTGAGAATGGTCTAGAGCTGGACGTTTATTTAAAAAAGTTTAGACTCTTTGAAATACCATGAACTTTGGTACAAAGCAATTGATCGGTACAAGGCTGAGCTCACCTACACCGTTCACCCTGAAGAACTATTTCTTTATATAACGCGCAGTTGTCGTAACGATTTAGAAGATTATTTCAATTGCCGCTATGTTGAGTGAAGACGAGTTCACGATTGAAAAGCTCGGGTCGGTAGAAATAAACCCGATTGGAAAAAGCGTGTTTATAAACTTGTGTTTAATAATGTAGCTAACGATGAACTCTTTGTGCGTGCTTTTGATTGTATTCTAGACGATTTAAGATGACTTACCAACCGGTTTTAAGTGGGAACAAAAATAGTACACTGAACGATATGAAAGCCCTTCATATCGAGTGCAGGTTTCCCTATACTTAAAGTCGTGAAATATTATTAAACCGCATATACTGCGTAATGCACAGCAATAATGATGTAATTGTAAACTTGATTAAGTGCGAGTTTAGTATTTTGAAAAAAAGTGAAATGTATTTATATATTAACATATTTGTGTGATATTTCTCCGGTATTGTTATATTGAAGGATTATATGCATATTCCTCGTTCATATTTCTATTATTATTGATCATTCAAATGTATATTTATTTCTATATATCTCCATAATTGTGTGGTGTGTGTTTGTGTTTGTGTGTTGTGTGTGTGTGTGTATATATTTCTCCTGTACTGTTATATTGACGGATTATATGCATATTCCTCATTTCTATTATTATTGAAATGTATATTTATTTTCTATATATTATTATAAACAGAATGATGCAATGTTGTTTACTTAATTCTTTTGGTTAATTATATCATGTTACGCCTTCTAAACCTACTAGCGGAATTCTAAACCAACTTTTAAGAAAATAAATGTACAATCTGGCAACTGTGTTCCTGAACAATGGTATCTGGCAACTCTCCATAATAATGTATACAATGGTATCTGGCACCTCTTCTGAAGGCTCCATGCGCCACAGATCTTATAGACAATGCAGGTCCTGTATATGAGCTTTAATTATCTCGATGAAATAGTGAGCAATCATTCCCTGACGAGATGTATTTCTGAATCCACGTTAAAACTGTAGGTCTAAGGTCGGTGAAAGCTTTCCAATTCGGCGAGAAAGAGTTAATTACACTAGGGAACAACATTTTTGTTTCTTGAAAACTATTTGGTGTTTCTTATAGAACTTTTGATGC
>JAJOZX010003761.1:427500-460447 GCA_023014485.1 Bathynomus jamesi | reverse complement strand
AAGGAATGCCAACCCCCAGGATTCTCGGAATGAAGTAATTTCAAAAAACTCCATATAAATATTGGAGAGAAGGGGCGACAAAGGGTTGCCCCATTGCCATCCCAAAAACTGTTGATAATGCTCGCCATTGAAAGTGAATTACAATCCTTGATACAAAGCTTAATAAGCTCCAAAACAGTGTGTGCAGGTAATGGTAAATCATAATTATGTAATTCTCTGCGAGAAAGTCAAGCATATCATCAATCGGCACTTTTGTGAACAATGAACAAACGTCGAAACTGATCAATCTATCGTTGGTATTAATGCGAACATTATTCAATTTTTCAGTGAGATCCATGGAATTTTTTACGTGTGAATCAGAGACAGTTCCAAGAATGGGGGACAAAACATTAAAAAGCCTTTGGAGAGTTTATAGGTAATAGAGCCCACCGAGCTAATAATAGGGCGCATAGGGTTACCCGGTTTGGGGTTTAATAAGACCATAAAGATAAGGCAGCAGAGCAGGTGAAGTGGACAAAAAAAGGGGAATTAAATCCTTATGATCTTTGCGAATGCTTCAAGCCACTATTGAATGATTTGATGACATCATCCTGTGGGTTCTTCCTAAGTTTCACGTATGTGGCGGGGTCCTGAAGCAGCTCATTCATTTCCAATGTAATCCACTTTGTCCATAATGACTAAGGTGTTAGCCTTGTCTGCTTAGTAATATGGAGCTCACTATCTTTTTTTAATTGTGAAAGGCATTGCGGAACGTTTAGGAAATTATCTTCGTAAGAAATATTCGCCAGCACCATGACCAGACCTTAACTATGTTAACCAAAAAACTGAGGAAGGTTACACTGTTTTTCAAAACGAGCAAAGACTATGACAAATTTGCCAAAGCAGTAGGTTTTTTAACAATATAAAAGGACATACCAAATCCAAGGGCACTTTTTGCATCGTCACTAATGTTTTTCGAAGAAAGGTTCAAAACACACTTTGAGCTTGCTTTTTTACTCCACTGGATATCAGTGTAGTTTTTTCATATAACAATATTGTGAAAAACATCATAGTAAAAAATAGCCCTACCAATAATTTAGGCATTATCTATAAAATTGGGTGTAAGCAATGTGATTCCTTTTACATAGGTCAGACGGGAAAGGATTTGCAAACGCGTGTAAAACAGCATCAATATTCCGTTAGAACGGGACAGTTGTCCAGTGCCCTTTTTGTCCATTTGTCAGAGTTATCCCATTGTATTGATTGGAATAATGTTTCAGTTTTGTTTCACTCTAGCAACATTGTTAATAGAAATATTCTTGAGTCGGCTATAATTCAACTTACAAATAACCTTAACATGAGTAAAGGTCTGTTTCAACTCGATCCCGTTGCTCTGAATTCCTTCAGAATGGATTTAAACAAAAAGGGCAGGTTGTTAAATCTTTGGTAAAAAATTTGTTTTTGTCTTTTGTTTCTCTTACAATTTTATTTTTCAATTTTTTGCTGTATGCGTGTATGTGTATGTATGTATGTGTATGTGAGTATGTGTGTGGTCATTGCAGTTAAATGTGTTTGTATGTATATGTGTGTATATGTATGTATGTATGTGTGTATATGTATGTATGTATGTATGTATGTATGCAGTTAAATGTATATATATATATATATATATATATATATATGTGTATGTACCTTACCTTACCTTACAACCTCACAAAGGTTCTGCGCGATGATTTCTCATTTCGCGAAGGTCAAGCTTGTATGTATATATATATATATGTGTGTGTGTGTGTGTGTTTGTATATATGTGTGTATATGTATATATATTTGGTTATGCGGGTATACATGTGTACGTGTATTATTTGTAATTTTTTCAATTTATATTTATTTTTATTTCTTTATTCTTTTGCGACCTACCGTTTTTTCAGACAATAATTATAAAAACAAATTTGGTAATTTTTTTCCCTTATGCATATATATATATATATATTCTGTATATATTGCGTTTATATTTCGTATATATACCGTATATATGTTGTATATATATTTTATTGTTCTTTATATATCATCTAGGCATCATTTTGTTTTCCAATTTATATTTACTTGTACTTTTTTATTCGTTTGTGACTATAATATGCATATGTGGTAATTTTTCCCTTATAAATTGGTGTGCCTCTCTTAAAATTTATCTTTCAATTTATTATTATTATTTTTTATTATTTTTTTAATAATTAATTTTTTTTTTTTTTGGTTTATTTCTTTATTTCTTTGTGACATATATATCAATTTGGCATCATCTATTAAATTGATTGTAAAACTTCCCTTTTGAGCTTGAATTTGTAGACTCCACTTACAATATTTATATTTATTTTTATTTCTTTATTCTTTTGTGACCTGTTCCATAAACAAGCCATTTGAATTTATATTGAAGGTCGGCCAAAGTGCTAAAAGTGTCTTTTATATATATATATATATATATATATATATGTATGTATATATATTTGTGGTTTTTTTATTTGCCTGTTTATTTCTTTATGATTATTTAGGCTGTGACATATATATCACTAAGGCACTATTTTGTAATTAATTTTTTCTCAATTTATATTTATATTTATTTTTATTTCTTTATTCTTTTGTGACCTGTTTCATAAACAAGCCATTTGAATTTATATTGAATGTCGGCTGAAGTGCTAAAAGTGTCAATCTCCCATATAAATGTTTGCTCCTCCCACAATTTTTTCTATGCTTACTATATATATGTATATGTATATATATATATATATATATATATGTATATATATATATATATGTATGTATGTATGTTTATTTTTGTAACCTATATATTGCCTTGATCTGTCCTTTCACTCCAGTGTTCCTGAGGATGTCATTAGACGAAAGCGCTTGAGCACCCCTTTGTGTTTCTTTTTTCCTTCGTGGTTTTATTCATCATAAATACTTTTCACGTGTCACTTTCGTGAAATAATTTTTCATATAATGAACACCACGCGTTCCTTCGCCTTGCTGTTCCCTCTATTGTCCCCGTTTGTGTCGGTGTTTGCTTCTACATTAATGAAGGGGCATGCAATTCGGATCCGACGAAAGTTTCTTACTAATTGTCTGGAGGAGCAGGTCCTTCCCAAGTCCCTCCTTCCGATTCGCCTCAGAGAAATGGACGACCATCCGTTCAACAACTTTAGCAGAGTAATTTTAAAGAAACATATTGAAGTCACCAGACAAAATGAGTGGTCCACCTTCAAAAATTTAGGCATTGCCAAACGTAATGTTTTGACTGTTATTCCCCAACCGTGGATCCAACCTTTGTTTGATGAAATTTACAACGAGTTGCGTCGGAGAACTTCTTCACTTCGAAACATTTTGGATCGCAAAATTAAAAGTCTCATTCGAAATAGTCAGTGGAGTAAAAAAGCAAGCTCAAAGTGTGTTTTGAACCTTTCTTCGAAAAACATTAGTGACGATGCAAAAAGTGCCCTTGGATTTGGTATGTCCTTTTATATTGTTAAAAAACCTACTGCTTTACAAATTTGTCATAGTCTTGCTCGTTTTGAAAAACAGTGTAACCTTCCTCAGTTTTTGGTTAACATAGTTAAAGGCCTGGTCTATGGTGCTGCGAATATTTCTTACGAAGATAACTTTCCTAAACGTTTCCGCAATAGCCTTTCACAATTAAAAAAAGATAGTGAGCTCCATATTACTAAAGCAGACAAGGCTAACACCTTAGTCATTATGGACAAAGTGGATTACATTGGAAAGATGAATGAGCTGCTTCAGGACCCCGCCACATACGTGAAACTTAGGAAGAACCCACAGGATGATGTCATCAAATCATTCAATAGTGGCTTGAAACGCATTCTCAAAGATCATAAGGATTTAATTCCCCTTTTTTTGTCCACTTCACCTGCTCTGCCTTATCTTTATGGTCTTATTAAAACCCACAAACCGGGTAACCCTATGCGCCCTATTATTAGCTCGGTGGGCTCTATTACCTATAAACTCTCCAAATGGCTTGTTAATGTTTTGTCCCCCATTGGAACTGTCTCTGATTCACACGTAAAAAATTCCATGGATCTCACTGAAAAATTGAATAATGTTCGCATTAATACCAACGATAGATTGATCAGTTTCGACGTTTGTTCATTGTTCACAAAAGTGCCGATTGATGATATGCTTGACTTTCTCGCCAGAGAATTACATAATTATGATTTACCATTACCTGCACACACTGTTTTGGAGCTTATTAAGCTTTGTATCAAGGATTGTAAATTCACTTTCAATGGCGAGCATTATCAACAAGTTTTTGGGATGGCCATGGGCAACCCTTTGTCGCCCCTTCTCTCCAATATTTATATGGAGTTTTTTGAAATTACTTACATTCCGAGAATCCTGGGGGTTGGCATCCCTTGGTTGCGGTACGTCGACGATATTTTGTGTATCTGGCCCATGAATCGTGACCTGGATGACTTCCTCCTTCAGTTAAATGACCAAGTCCCCTCCATTAAATTTACTTTAGAAGTGGAACAAGACAACTCAATCCCGTTTTTGGATGTGCGTGTTCATAGGGATAGCCCGGGTTTTAAGTTTAGTATCTATCGGAAAAAAACAAACAATTTGTCCTACGTACACTTTTACTCTGGACATGACACCCCTATTAAAAAGGCCATATTTTCCTCAATGTTTCTCCGCGCTCTTAGGATCGCCAGTCCGGAATACATCGATGCCGAATTGGAAAATATCAACGGTATTGGAAGTGAGTTGTGTTACCCATCTGCGTTCATGGAATCTTGTCTTAATAAGGCTAAACGAACCTTCTATCGTGTGAATAATAACACTCGCACCTTGTCAAAGAATATTTTAGTACTTCCATTTTTCCCGGGCTTCTTAGGCATTGCTAATGTACTTAAACTTTTGGATATCAGTGTAGTTTTTTCATATAACAATATTGTGAAAAACATCATAGTAAAAAATAGCCCTACCAATAATTTAGGCATTATCTATAAAATTGGGTGTAAGCAATGTGATTCCTTTTACATAGGTCAGACGGGAAAGGATTTGCAAACGCGTGTAAAACAGCATCAATATTCCGTTAGAACGGGACAGTTGTCCAGTGCCCTTTTTGTCCATTTGTCAGAGTTATCCCATTGTATTGATTGGAATAATGTTTCAGTTTTGTTTCACTCTAGCAACATTGTTAATAGAAATATTCTTGAGTCGGCTATAATTCAACTTACAAATAACCTTAACATGAGTAAAGGTCTGTTTCAACTCGATCCCGTTGCTCTGAATTCCTTCAGAATGGATTTAAACAAAAAGGGCAGGTTGTTAAATCTTTGGTAAAAAATTTGTTTTTGTCTTTTGTTTCTCTTACAATTTTATTTTTCAATTTTTTGCTGTATGCGTGTATGTGTATGTATGTATGTGTATGTGAGTATGTGTGTGGTCATTGCAGTTAAATGTGTTTGTATGTATATGTGTGTATATGTATGTATGTATGTGTGTATATGTATGTATGTATGTATGTATGTATGCAGTTAAATGTATATATATATATATATATATATATATGTGTATGTACCTTACCTTACCTTACAACCTCACAAAGGTTCTGCGCGATGATTTCTCATTTCGCGAAGGTCAAGCTTGTATGTGTATATATATATATATGTGTGTGTGTGTGTGTTTGTATATATGTGTGTATATGTATATATATTTGGTTATGCGGGTATACATGTGTACGTGTATTATTTGTAATTTTTTCAATTTATATTTATTTTTATTTCTTTATTCTTTTGCGACCTACCGTTTTTTCAGACAATAATTATAAAAACAAATTGGTAATTTTTTTCCCTTATGCATATATATATATATATATTCTGTATATGTATTGCGTTTATATTTCGTATATATACCGTATATGTTGTATATGTATTTTATTGTTCTTTATATATCATCTAGGCATCATTTGTTTTCCAATTATAATTACTTGTACTTTTTTATTCGTTTGTGACTATAATATGCATATGTGGTAATTTTTCCCTTATAATTGGTGTGCCTCTCTTAAAATTTATCTTTCAATTTATTATTATTATTTTTATTATTTTTTAATAATTAATTTTTTTTTTTTTTTTTTTGGTTTATTTCTTTATTCTTTGTGACATATATCAATTTGGCATCATCTATTAATTGATTGTAAAACTTCCCTTTGAGCTTGAATTTGTAGACTCCACTTACAATATTTATATTTATTTTTATTTCTTTATTCTTTTGTGACCTGTTCCATAAACAAGCCATTTGAATTTATATTGAAGGTCGGCCAAAGTGCTAAAAGTGTCTTTTTATATATATATATATATATATGTATGTATATATATTTGTGGTTTTTTTATTTGCCTGTTTATTTCTTTATGATTATTTAGGCTGTGACATATATATCACTAAGGCACTATTTTGTAATTATTTTTTTCTCAATTTATATTTATATTTATTTTTATTTCTTTATTCTTTTGTGACCTGTGGGGCATTTCACTCCTGCATCAGGTTCTGCCACTGAAATAACATCAGGTATCATCAACTTTCTAGAGACTAACAATATTAGCACGGACGACATTGTGGCTATCGGCTGTGATGGTACCGCAGTGAACACGGGTCGAAAGGGTGGAGCCATTCGTATGATTGAAATGAAACTACAAAGGCCAGTTCAGTGGATCATATGCCTATTACACGGTAATGAATTATCACTGCGACACCTCATTCAAGACTTGGACGGCAAAACAACTGGGCCAATGGGCTTTACTGGACCAGTTGGAAAACAACTGAACGACTGCGAAAAACTTCCAATTACAGAATTCGATGCCATTCCATCTCCCGACATTGACATAGATGATGCGAATTGAGCACTGACCAAAAATATTTGTTAGGCATCTACAGAGCAGTGTCGAGCGGTAGCTGCTCTTCAGCTCTCGCGCTCGAAATCCAGGTATAAGATGGCGCATTCCACGTGGCTGACAACAGCAAATAGATTTCTGCGTCTCTGTTTCAACCAGTGAACCCTCCAGCACTTTCAACAAAATTGTGCGATTCATTATGACAGTTTACGCACCAATTTGGTTTAAGATAAAGAAAAAATCCAGTTTCACTGAGGGCGCAAAACATTTTTTCGAAATGATGCGTCTCTCTCAGACCATGCCTCAAAGATCTAAGACAATCGCCAACAAAGTCCTCCGTAGAAATTCTTTCTTTGCTCACCCAGAAAATATTTTGATCTCCATGCTACATGCCGATGAGCAACACATAAGAGAATTGGGATGGAGAAGAATATTAAAAGCACGATCAAAACAATCACCAGCGGGGGAAATTCGAGCCTTCGCCATGCTTGAGCTGCTCTACGATAGTCAAAACTATTACGAAATGATCAACTGGCAAACGGCTGAGGTGACCGAACCCCCCGTTACAAAAACAATACCTGATACCCGAATAAAAGAGTTTGTTGAGACGGGAAACCAGCCTGATGGACTGATCCCACTATTCCCTTGTCATACTCAAGCGGTCGAGAGACTCATCAAATTAGTAATCGAAGCCTCTGCCAGTGTAAGTGGAATAGAAGAGAGGGACGGATTCATCCGCTCCCGTCTTCACTCCCGAACAAAAATTCCACGATTTGATTCTAAGAAAGATTACCGTATGTAAATCGACATGCAGCCAAAGGAAGGGTGGTTGGGGCTGGATAGGGTGGAACTCGACGTACAGCCACCTCCTCGTGGTGAGTTCTGGGTTGCTAATTTTATAAAATTAGCAAGCGAGGAGCTGTACTTAGTACTTATCGCATTAACGTAATTATAATCCACATTTAGACTTTTCTCGGGGACAGAAGATATTACTCTAGAGTCATAAAATTTTGCGTGTGTGTTATTTCATGCCTAAGCAACGATATAAATGCTATGGGAAATATATAAATGCATTATTTAAGACAAAGAGCCGATCTGAAAATATGTATATAAATTACCTATTTTTTCAACATTTGACGTTGTTGCCGGGGCAAAAGATATTAACGTAGGACAACGCGCTTCGAAAAACGATCATATGAGGTCTTTTTCATCGACTTTATAGTTATTAGGAATAATTTTGATGCATACTGAAATATTTTAAAAATTATAAGAAAAATACATTTTTGACTACTAAAATATGATTTTCATCGCTCTGCCGGGGGCAGAAGATGATTACCTATTAAGCTAAGATTTTGCAGAGGCTATTTTCTCATGCATGCGCAAGTTTTTGTCACTATTAGAATATGGAAATCGAAAAAAATGTAAAATCGATCCACCCTAATTCACATACCTTGAATCCATGTTAGCTCAATACAAAGAACACAAAAGATATATAGAATTAAAAGAGATAATGAACCTACAAGTAACCCTAATCGATAAATACTTACAACGAATAACTACGATTCATTCCAAGGTTTTGCGTGCAACCCAGCTAGCCCATGGAAAAATCACTCTTTCCACCCTAATACCATGGGAAATACTCCAGTCCTTGATTCACACCGCCCAGTCACAATTAAAATTATCACCCATATTCCCACTCAACCACACTAATTACCCTCAATTTCTAGAATACACCTGGACTGTACATGGACCACGCCCCTACACATACCTCATAATTATACCATTTTTCGATTTCCTCACTTATGACTATATAAATTTCACCCTTTCCCAACACCCTACCAAAATAACTCTAATGTCTATCGATTGTATTTACCCACCGTACCACCTTACCTTTTCCTCACCAAAGATCTATCAGCTTATTCTATGATGTCAGATAGCGACGTCCGGCATTGCCGATTCCCGCAACCAAATAAACAACTCATCTGCCCTCCACTCAAACCAGTTATTCTTCCCACTACTAGGTCTTGCTTTATCGATTTAATTCGTGACCGGCATGCCCCCGTATGTTCATTTAAAAAATTTCATTCCCCTAAAACCATCCAACTACGAATTGGACCAGACATCTGGGTTTCCTTCGCGAACAGGACTGCCGCTACCCTCGAGTGTCCATCGAATTATTCCCTCATTACAATCCCTATGGTTATTCGGCTACCAATTGGTTGCTCCTTGCGTTCAAAAGCCCTCCAAATATACAACCCGTATAAGGTTACCCTTAATAACTCATACCCATTTCCGTCGCAAATTAAATTTAAACCCGTCATAGAGATCTTAAATCTCTCCATAAAACCTGTAACCATCCTACCCGAACTACATGCCCCTGAATGGAATGATCAATTGAGCCGGTTTAAAATTTCTGATGATAACCAAAATAATCTCTTACAAATACTACAACCGGTAACCATTTTCTCAACATCTGCCGTTAGTATCATTATTGTATGTGCTATTATCCTCGGTATATTTGTGGTGAAAAGATCATTCTGGGAACAAAGAAAACCAAGTGACACGGAACATGAAACTATTTATGCACGACCAAGAGTGCGTACCCAGACCACGTGAACTAGACTTAACCACCCGACTTATGTTGTATATATAAATCTGTATTATAAAACAATAGTTATCATCTAGTTAGCATTAGTTAGGCTGTTACGTTATTATATTAATATCATTCTAGAGGGAAGAGCCCTGTAAAAATGAACCATAAATAATTCCCATATTCCTATATTATCTTATCCTTCATGTAATTCTTGTATTCATTTATATAGTCTCTGTATCCATTGTAAGAAAAAGTATCCATTTTAAAAATTCATGTGTTATATGGTTCATGTATTTATATAATTCTGTATATTCTTATATATTTAACTTTATATAATGCCTATACTCATATGTATGTACGTGTGTGTATTCATTTTTACATAAGGACCAAAATCGCCCAACGCGAGTTTGGATAAAATTTTTGATTTGCTTTCTACTTTGCTAAATAATTGGTGACCTGTTGTTTTTTAAAATCTCATAATCATTTTTTTAGATTTCGCTTAATAAGGAATCCTGTTTAAGCTTTGCAATGTTCACATTTTGTATACACTCTCTTTCGTTATAAACAATGAGATCATGTCTTGCCTAAGCATTAAAATTGTACATCTTAAACCTTAAAATTTCACTCATATGCATATTTTAGTGTAAAGATGCATAGTCCGATTTCCACTTTTAGTTAACTTGGCAGATCATGATAACATCAGATCTGAAAAGTCGCGGTTTAAGATAAAAATATGGTTTCGTCTTCAAATATTTTGTTTACTCGTTCAAGCCTTACCACAGCTAAAAAATTTACTTATTTTTAAATATTGTGCAAAAATAATACAGCCTTCTTAGCATTTAATAATAATAATGTTAGCAGTTTTTGGGTATATAAACCCATTAAAATTATTCCATTGTCATTCAGAAGCTAATTCAGAGGCTGAGCACTACCTGTATCTTTTAGCAGTAAAGTTACAATTGAGAAACTTTTTATTGTCCCCTTCGAGCCTTGCTCTCTTCAGAAAAACTTAGAAAACTTTCCGGATACGCTATAAGAAGAATCCGGAACCTTCAGCATTTAGATTGCAAATCTACCAGAGTCCTCCGAGCCACTATAGAAGAACTCGGAGAGTAACATAGAAGAAAACCACTTCAAGTCACACATCCGTTGCTTGCCTCCTAACCAGAACCCCCGTCGATCCGAACCACCCAGGGCCATAGACGGAGGGGTTAACAACTGGCGACCCTTTAACCAGGATCTTCACGACTCCAGGATTCTTCCAGTCTTCCAGACTCTGGAACCAGAACCAACACCCAGTTGACCGGCGTGTCACGACTTCTAGTTCGTCACATCCACCCTTGAACCGGTGCGTTACGACTCCAAGTTCTTCACGCCTACTTTTCATCTAGGAACAAGTGGCCAGCCAGACACGTCTTCAGGACACACCTCAAAGGATTTCGCCGTAGGAATCTTGTTAAGTACAAAACTTTTTTAAAATAATTTCTAAACATTTGAAAAGTCATTATTATTAACAATTAATATTTAGTATTGAGCCAGAATTAACAAAAAACACAGTGAACACTTCAGACACCAGTGATACACTCTTTTTTTGAAAACAGTATTGTCACAGTTATTTTCACAGTTATTTTTACTATTCTAGTTAGTATAGTATAATTTTATTTAATGTACCAAACATAGTATTACCATACCATCACGTACATTTGAGTGAAATTTTGTTTACATTTTTATTTTTGTTTGCAATCTTTTCAAATTTTCCCCGAGTTAGGCAAATTGTTGTGCATTATTTTTTTTAGATAGTGTAGTTAGGAAAACCCCTTAAGTGATCATTCCATGAATTAAGATCGGTCAAGCAGACCTAATTAGAACATTAATAAGTACCTTCACATATGAGCGATTCAGACGGTGCGCTTTCTGACATCGAAGAATTACCTACACCCATTTTTCCACCTACCCCGCGCCCTTCAAACATATTCCCAAACACACAAGTCAGTATGTCTCAGTCTCAAACCCCCGCCCCAGCATACATTAACTTAGGCAGATTAGTAAATCTTCCTCATACTGTTTTAATTTTTAAGGGGACCATAGATAATCGTTTTGTTGAACCGCGCGTAAGACCTTGGGTTGAGTCTTTAGAGCAACATTTCTTACGCGAGAATATTACCGATGATGATATAAAAATCAGAGAAGCAAAAAGATTTATTGACCCTAAAGAGGGAAATGCCCATGACACAGTCACTTACGTCCCATCAATTAGCGAAGCTATAACATGGGACGATTTTAAACAAAACCTATTAGAATTTTTTAAAGAAATAACCCTTGCACAACCCTTAGCCACATTAGAAGCAGTCTTCCAAGCTAAATGGAAGAAAGAGGAACACGAGGATTTAAACAATTTTATTACACGTACACACAAACTTGTAGGAGAAGCCCTCCGGGCCGCAGAAAATGCATGTGGCATAACTTTTACTTCGAAACAAAGAAATCTAATAGTAGCCACAACCATTTACCAAAACCTACCCGGAGCACCTAAAAAAAAGTTTCAGGAGTTTTTAAATGTTGACAAACCTGTCAGTGTAGCCATAAACAAAACACGGGAACATCACCCCGATTTAGCAAACCAAAACTACCGAAAGGGTAGAGAAACCCCCGTACATTATATTCAGCAGCAGCCACAACACCAATACCAACAGCAACAACAACAACAATATAAACCAAGGCAAATACAGGGAACACCCCAGAAACAAGCCCCCCAAACCCAGAATACACGCCCTCCTCCACAGTGTTTTAACTGTGATAGTTTCGGGCATATGATAAGTCAATGTAATTACCCCTCGTATTGCTCCCACTGTCACGAACATGGTCATCGCCGTGGCGATCGCCAAAAGTGTGCTGATAAAGCCCCTGCAGGGTATAGACCCCACTTTCAGAAACCAAACCAACCACGTCCCCAAAACGTATCCCAAAAGTCAACCAATCCCCAGAAACCAGTCCATTCCCAGCCTCAGTCGAACTACCAACCCAATAGATCACGACCACAGGGTCACCCACACTCTTACCCCATGTATAAACCCCAATACAACCAGCAAGGTCAACTAGTTCGGTACGTAGAAGTACCCGGGGAGGAATCATTTTCCCCAGAGAACAGTTTTCAAGAACACCCTCCAGCGTATGATATTCCCGTAGAATATGATCCAGGTCCTCCCATAGAAGACCATGTGAGCCCTTTTTTAGACCCTACATTGGAGGCAGCAGTTCAACCTCCTCCCTCCTAAATTACAGTAGTAAGCCCAGATACGCACACAAACTCCCCATCAGGATAATAGGTGCGGACCTCTTAGATTTAATAATAAATTGTAGTACGGATAACCAAGATTTAACTGCTCTCCTAGATACAGGAGCACACGCGACGTTAATTAAGAAACAATGCGTAGATGAATTACTAGAGAGTACAAATTATAAATATGAACTTAAGGCACCATCCTGCCAACTTAGAGGAGTTACGGGCACACCCATACCCACATACGGAGAAATTGAGTTATATTTAGAAATTGGAAACGCGGTATACCCCGCGAAATGTTGTATAGTGGACACAGTCGCCACCTTTCAGACAGACATCCTACTAGGGATGGATTTTTTTAACCGGAATCAATGGGAGATTTACCCAGCCGGAAAGTTAGTAAAGTGTCGAAATAGGACACACCATCTCCGCGAGGATGACAGACAACTTAATGCTAATAGACTTAGCTCAGTTCAGATTTCCGAAAGAAATAGGAAACCCCCTCTACTTGATAGCAGATCAAGTCGGCCGGTTGCATCCAGAGGGACAACCGCTCCAGAAATCAGACCCCAGGGTAATCAGTTCCAGTTGTTGAATCCAGTTGGATCAACCCAGGCAGTTTCCAGACAGTCAGTTTCCAGACAGTCAGTTTCCAGTCAGTCAGTTTCCAGTCAGTCAGTTTCCAGTCAGTCAGTTTCCAGTCAGCCAGCTTCCAGTCAGCCAGTTTCCAGTCAGTCAGTTTCCAGTCAGCCAGCTTCAGTTCAGCCAATAAGGCAAATTTTAGTCGCCGAACCAGAATCAGATTCACAATTTTTCATATGCCCTACCGAGCATATAACAGTAGCACCTTATGAGAAGATTTGTTTCCTAGCAAAAGTAGTTAACAGTCAAGGAAAATTATTAGAGTCAGAGCGTACTCTGATTACAGAGAAAAGTAATTTCAAAAGAGATGTTCTTATTGCCCAAGTCCTTAGTCAGAGTCAGAATTCAGCTATCCCTGTTGTTTGTTTAAACAAAGGAGAAAGTCCTATAGAATTAACTTCAAATCAGAAAATAGGAACTGTTTCCACAGTAGAAGTAGATTCAGATTTCCCCATCAGTATGATAAATCGTGTTTCCAGTTCCTTAGAATTAAAGCCTTCAATATTAAAAGAAGAATATAAGAAATGTCTGAAGCACTCCCTTCAGGAGTCACCAGCTTTACAGGATCCCAAACTAATGGAATCACTTCTCGATTTCCTGATAAGAAATAAAGATGTGATTGCCCTAACCGGAGATCCTCTGGGCCGAACTAATTTGGTCCCTTTTGAAATCAAGTTGGAACCCAATTCCAAACCCATTTTCATTCCTCCCTATCGGGTTCCACATTCTCAGTTAGTCACTATTGAGGAACACATCAAGGACATGTTGGAGCAGGATGTCATTCAGCCTTCAGCTAGTCCCTGGTCCGCTCCTATGATTCTCGTCTCCAAAAAGGACGGAACATCTCGCCCTTGTATAGATTTTAGACGCCTGAATAACATTACCATCCCAGACCGTTTCCCGATTCCAAACATGCAGGAAACAATTCTGAACGTAGGGAAAGCGAACTTTTTTTCATCCCTCGATTTAGCATCAGGTTATTGGCAAATGGAGGTCAGTCCCGAATCTCGGGCATTGACTGCTTTCTCCACTAACCGAGGCCATTACGAATTCCAGGTTTTACCTTTCGGAGTCCGAAATGGGCCTGCTAATTTCTCTAGGTTGATGAATATAGTCATTTCCGACCTATTAGGTGTCGAAGCTCTCGTATCTTGACGATATTATCGTCTATAGTTCGACATAAAAACACACTTTCAACGCCTTCATAATGTGCTATCACACTTGAGAAAAGCACACCTTAAACTGAAGCTTGCAAAGTGCAATTTTTTACAAGAATCCCTGGTATACCTAGGATTCCTACTCTCGTCCACAGGAATTAAACCTGATCCAGCCAAACTCGAAGCCCTGGAAAGGTACCCTGTACCCAAGACCATCGACGACGCCCGTGCATTTATTGGTTTTGTCGGATTTATCGGAACTTTATCCCCCAATTTTCGAATATTGCTAAACCCATTACTAATTTGTTCCAAAAAATTCGAAATTTAACTGGGAATCCGATCACCAACATGCCTTTGAAACTTTAATTAATAAACTAACCTGTCATCCCATTTTACAATATCTTGATTACACAAGACCCTTCATCATAGCCACAGATGCTTCCTCCTATGGACTAGGAGCCGTCCTGTTACAGGACGTAGACGGTGTGGAATTACCCATTGCTTATGCCAGTCAACTTCTCTCTGCACCTCAACGGAATTATTCCACTACGGACCGAGAGGCCCTAGCGGTATATTGGGCTTTGAAAAAATTCCGAAATATCGTCTATGGCTACGATGTAACCATCAAGACTGATCATAAGCCACTCACGTACCTCTTCAAGGACAAGCTACTTGAAGGACGATTGAGTAGATGGGCTCTGTTGATTCAGGATTTTGCAGCGAAAATCGTATACAAACCGGGAAAACTGCAAGTTATTCCAGACGGATTGTCGAGACTCAAGCCCGACGCCCGAGTGAATAAAATAGGACTTCTTCCTGTGTTCGACTACGAGTGTCTGCAGTACTCCCAACAACAGGACCAACACACCCAAAACCTTCGAGCGCGCCTGGAACAAAAGGAACCATCGAAGGTAAAAGAACAGTACAACCTCAAAGATGGGCTCGTACATTTCAGGAACGAAGATGGAAACGACCTCGTGGAGATACCAAAGGATCTCGTTGATATAGCCATTGGACTTTGTCACGACTCACCTTTTTATGGACACATGGGGCCGGATCGCACCATCAAAAGTCTTTTGGAGCGATACCATTTTCCCGAGATGAACAGAACGGTACATGAATACATCGCCGAATGTCCGTCGTGTTTAAAGCATAAGGGCAACGTACCATCCACCGCTCCAATGCATAAATATCTAGTATGCCAGAGGCCCTGGCAAAGAACTGGAATGGATATACTAGGACCATTTCCCAAAACATCAAAGGGAAATCAGTACATCATTGTGTTTACGGACCACTTCTCGCGTTACAGCGAAGTAGCCGCCATTCCAGACCAGACCTCGGAAACTGTGGCAAGAGCCCTAGTGGAACGCGTCATCCAAAACCATACCACTCCTTCCATCCTAATCTCGGATAACGCCCTTAGTTTCACTTCAAAACTGTTCGAGTCACTCTGTAACATGTGTAGAATTAAAAATACACACATTGTGGCATACCATCCGCATGCAAACGGCTTAGTGGAAAGGCACAATCGAAAGATCTTGGAAGCCCTGCGCCACGTTGTCGATGCATCCTCCCGTACATGGGATGATTCCCCTCCCATGGTACAAACAGCCATCAACAATGGCTATAATGTGTCCATCGGGGACACCCCTCATTTCGTTCTCTATCACTACGACAAGCGTCTACCTTTTGATTTGCCCGACCAAACCGACCCGGCAGTCCTAACATCTTCCGAAATGGCAGAAGCAAATCAGCAACTAGCTGAACGATCTTTCAAGATTTTTGACATAATCCGCTATGCCCTCGACCAACGAAACCAACAGATGGAGCAAGAGCAACATAGGCGTCATCCCCGTCAACGGACTATAATCGTCGGTATGCGATGTTATCTGAAGAGCGTGAAACCGCCGGGGCTCATCGCAAATTATACCCAAAATGGGATGGCCCATATAGGATTATGAAAGACCTCGGAAAAAATCGTTATGAAATCCTCGACCTCCGGGATCATTTCAAACTAAAGATCATTCACGCTGACAATTTGAAGATAGCTTCCGAACAACACCTTCCCAAAAAACAGCTGCCAGGCGTTCGAGCCGCCTATCCTTCAAAAGGTCAGGATATTAACAAATCGGGCAGGGATCAAAAAACTGAAGTAGTCACCGCGGGAACCGCTACCCATGACGAAGATTGGTACCTCGTAATACCACCATTACTCGAGGCAATCTCTGAACAAGAGGAGGCCCCAGAGCCAAGCGTCCCATCGGACCCAGACCCTGGAGAAACCCCTTCGAGAGGATCACTCAGTGGAACTCCACCATCTCCACCATCTCCACCATCTCCTCTGTCACCACCCTCGCCGATTGATGATCGACGCACGGACCCTACATACCGCCCGCAAATGCATCACCCACGTGAACTAGAACCTTCACATAAGAAACGAACCCGCTCAGAATCCGAGCTCAACGGTCGACCCCCATTGCCACCAAAACGAGGCCGACCCCTTCGCCCACCAACACAAGTATCCACACAAGTATCCACACAACTACCCCCAGCTCCGTATAACTTAAGGCGTAGAAATGAATAAAATTGTCCCCCTTATAATTTTCCAAATTATTTACTCTTGTAGACCTAGCATTAAAATTTCTACCGGAGTTGTTATAGAAAAACTTGCAGAAGGTAAATTTTTGAAAGGGCATGCAGACCTTTATATAAATTTGCAACCCCCTGCTAGAATTAAAATCAATCTCCTTCAAATACAAACCCAATTAAAAACGTTTGAAAGTAAAATCCAGAATTCTTTCGAAGGAAAAGATCAGATTAGTCGCGTTCTGTTAGAAAATACCCTCGAAAATATTCAAACTACAGCACGCGCCCTATCAGAAATATTAGCCTTACCATGGATACAAACTGAAACTAAAAATTCAGAAAACTTTAACCAAAGAAGTAAAAGGGGACTGATAGATATAGGAGGGAAACTGTTCAAAGGTTTATTCGGATTAGCAACCGAAGAAGATATTAAAAGAATTGAACTTAAATTGAATCTCTTCGCGCGAAATCGACAATATAATGGACACATGTTAGAACAAACTATTAGGTCATTACACGAAAACAATCGCTTCCTCCACTCCCTTTCGGACAGATTCACATTAGGGTGGATCGATTTTACATTTGTTTCGATTTCCATATTCTAATAGAGACAAATACTTGCGCATGCATGAGAGAATAGCCTCTGCAAAATCTTAGCTTAATAGGTAATGATCTTCTGCCGCCGGCATAGCGATGAAAATCATATTTTAGTAGTCAAAAATGTATTTTTCTTATAATTTTTAAAATATTTCAATATGCATTAATATTATTCCTAATAACTATAAAGTCGATGAAAAAGACCTCATATGATCGTTTTTTCAAGCGCGTTGTCCTACGTTAATATCTTTTGCCCCCGGCAACAACGTCACATGCTGAAAAAATAGGTAATTTATATACATATTTTCAGATCATATAGTTTTAGTTCAAGAACCAGAATCCCAGTACATGGGGCATTTCACTCCTGCATCAGGTTCTGCCACTGAAATAACATCGGGTATCATCAACTTTCTAGAGACTAACAATATTAGCACGGACGACACTGTGGCTATCGGCTGTGATGGTACCGCAGTGAACACGGGTCGAAAGGGTGGAGCCATTCGTATGATTGAAATGAAACTACAAAGGCCAGTTCAGTGGATCATATGCCTATTACACGGTAATGAATTATCACTGCGACACCTCATTCAAGACTTGGACGGCAAAACAACTGGGCCAATGGGCTTTACTGGACCAGTTGGAAAACAACTGAACGACTGCGAAAAACTTCCAATTACAGAATTCGATGCCATTCCATCTCCCGACATTGACATAGATGATGCCGAATTGAGCACTGACCAAAAATATTTGTTAGGCATCTACAGAGCAGTGTCGAGCGGTAGCTGCTCTTCAGCTCTCGCGGCTCGAAATCCAGGTAAGATGGCGCATTCCACGTGGCTGACAACAGCAAATAGATTTCTGCGCCTCTATGTTTCAACCAGTGAACCCTCCAGCACCTTCAACAAAATTGTGCGATTCATTATGACAGTTTACGCACCAATTTGGTTTAAGATAAAGAAAAACTCCAGTTTCACTGAGGGCGCAAAACATTTTTTCGAAATGATGCGTCTCTCTCAGACCATGCCTCAAAGATCTAAGACAATCGCCAACAAAGTCCTCCGTAGAAATTCTTTCTTTGCTCACCCAGAAAATTTTTGATCTCCATGCTACATGCCGATGAGCAACACATAAGAGAATTGGGATGGAGAAGAATATTAAAAGCACGATCAAAAACACCAGCGGGGGAAATTCGAGCCTTCGCCATGCCTGAGCTGCTCTACGATAGTCAAAACTATTACGAAATGATCAACTGGCAAACGGCTGAGGTGACCGAACCCCCCGTTACAAAAACAATACCTGATACCCGAATAAAAGAGTTTGTTGAGACGGGAAACCAGCCTGATGGACTGATCCCACTATTCCCTTGTCATACTCAAGCGGTCGAGAGACTCATCAAATTAGTAATCGAAGCCTCTGCCAGTGTAAGTGGAATAGAAGAGAGGGACGGATTCATCCGCTCCCGTCTTCACTCCCGAACAAAAATTCCACGATTTGATTCTAAGAAAGATTACCGTATGTAAATCGACATGCAGCCAAAGGAAGGGTGGTTGGGGCTGGATAGGGTGGAACTCGACGTACAGCCACCTCCTCGTGGTGAGTTCTGGGTTGCTAATTTTATAAAATTAGCAAGCGAGGAGCTGTACTTAGTACTTATCGCATTAACGTAATTATAATCCACATTTAGACTTTTCTCGGGGACAGAAGATATTACTCTAGAGTCATAAAATTTTGCGTGTGTGTTATTTCATGCCTAAGCAACGATATAAATGCTATGGGAAATATATAATGCATTATTTAAGACAAAGAGCCGATCTGAAAATATGTATATAAATTACCTATTTTTTCAACATTTGACGTTGTTGCCGGGGCAAAAGATATTAACGTAGGACAACGCGCTTCGAAAAACGATCATATGAGGTCTTTTTCATCGACTTTATAGTTATTAGGAATAATTTTGATGCATACTGAAATATTTTAAAAATTATAAGAAAAATACATTTTTGACTACTAAAATATGATTTTCATCGCTCTGCCGGGGGCAGAAGATGATTACCTATTAAGCTAAGATTTTGCAGAGGCTATTTTCTCATGCATGCGCAAGTGTTTGTCACTATTAGAATATGGAAATCGAAAAAAATGTAAAATCGATCCACCCTAATTCACATACCTTGAATCCATGTTAGCTCAATACAAAGAACACAAAAGATATATAGAATTAATAGAGATAATGAACCTACAAGTAACCCTAATCGATAAATACTTACAACGAATAACTACGATTCATTCCAAGGTTTTGCGTGCAACCCAGCTAGCCCATGGAAAAATCACTCTTTCCACCCTAATACCATGGGAAATACTCCAGTCCTTGATTCACACCGCCCAGTCACAATTAAAATTATCACCCATATTCCCACTCAACCACAATAATTACCCTCAATTTCTAGAATACACCTGGACTGTACATGGACCACGCCCCTACACATACCTCATAATTATACCATTTTTCGATTTTCTCACTTATGACTTATATAAATTTCACCCTTTCCCAACACCCTACCAAAATAACTCTAATGTCTATCGATTGTATTTACCCACCGTACCACCTAGGGTTTCTCATTTCCCGGCCTTTTGCTTATCCCGGGATTCCGGGATAAAAATGATTCCCTTCCCGGGATCCCGGGAAATCCCGGGATATAATTAATTATATTTAAAATATATTATAAAATAAATTAACCTAGAAAAGAGGGGTTATAATTATTTTTTATTTTTTTTTATAGTCATTTAATAAGTTCTGCAATCTCCATGATGGGCAAAATAAAATAATATTGCTGTGAAAAATATGTATTAAAAAAATACTTTTGAATTACAGAAAATTTTCACAAAAAAAAATTGCTCCGTTTCATTGAAAACTTAATGAATACAACGAAAAAAAAATTGCCTTTGAATTGCTTAGAAAATTTAAAGAAAAAATAAAAATTACCTTCAAATTGCAAAGAACTTCAATGAATTCAACCAAAAAATTATCACTGTGAATTTTTATAGTACGATTTCAAAAAACAAAGATTGTCAATACTTCGATCACTCAATCTTGTTCTCATTTTAGTCACGAAAAGTCCTGCTGCTGAGAATGCCCTTTCCGATTCTATTGACGTGGGTGGAATCGTCTTTAATGCATTCAAGAGAAGAGAGATGTTCTGCGTCGTTTTTTCGCCCGTAGCCTCGAAGATCTCTAGTTCCTTTTTAAGGTGCTTTGCAGCGCTTGCTTTGCTGTCTAGTGTTCTTGATTTCTCTACCTCGGCTGCTTTAATAGCTGCATCAAGCCTTTCAGCTAGAGTCATCGAAGATGACTGAGGGACAGCTGATTCTTGCACATCATTATCTTCATCTGTCTCACTAGAGGTAGAATCAGCAGGTACTCCAAAAAGGCGATCTAACATCTGCTTTGCTGATGAAATTAACATAGACTTGGTTGGTAAGGCTGGCAAACTTCTGTCACTTGCGAAAGTTGCGACCTTTTTATAATTCTTTCCACTATTGAGGTATTGTATGAGGCCAGTCAAGTTCTCATTTCTTCTCTCTGTTATGCGTCGAATGAACGACTCCTTTAGTTTTTTTGAAAAAGGTGTGTTTAGTTGATTTAGTTCGTTCAAAATGAAAGAAAAAAACACCTTCTGATGAAAGTAAAGTCGATTCTCTGTTGCCCAGCTTTTCTGCTCCAACTTTTAATGGCTCCAGCGATGCCACAATGTCACGAATTACAGCAACTTCTTGTTTGTCAAGGTCAAAATTGTCCTTATCTTTATTGCAGTCGATGAGAGCTTTCGATACGGTTGACCTTATTTTGATAAATCGCTCCAGCATGGCTAAAAGACTATTCCATCTGGTTTTGGAATCCAGCAATAGATGCAAACTTTTTCCTTGTTCCTGTTGAACATATCCTTGTAAAATGTTTTTCTTTAAAGGTGATTTGCGAAATTTTTTTGCTATTTTTCTGACTTTATTGATGATTTGAGACACGTTGATTTCTTTACCTACAGTGTCGTGCGATCCAAATGAAATATCTATCTCGAACGGATCCTCATCAAAGCGCTCACACAAAACACTTTCAAAATCAATACTATGATTGAAATCTTCTCCATCTTCATCTATGTTGTCATTATGTTCGTCATCTTCAGTTTGAATTTCTTCAGAAAGAGTGATTGCAATATCCCGGGATTTCCCGGGACAGGGAGAATTTCCCGGGAAATTTAAATTAGCTAAAAATCTACCGGGATCCCGGGATCCCGGTAAAGAAACCCTAGTACCATCTTACCTTTTCCTCACCAAAGATCTATCAGCTTATTCTATGATGTCAGATAGCGACGTCCGGCATTGGCGATTCCCGCAACCAAATAAACAACTCATCTGCCCTCCACTCAAACCAGTTATTCTTCCCACTACTAGGTCTTGCTTTATCGATTTAATTCGTGACCGGCATGCCCCCGTATGTTCATTTAAAAAATTTCATTCCCCTAAAACCATCCAACTACGAAATGGACCAGACATCTGGGTTTCCTTCGCGAACAAGACTGCCGCTACCCTCGAGTGTCCATCGAATTATTCCCTCATTACAATCCCTATGGTTATTCGGCTACCAATTGGTTGCTCCTTGCGTTCAAAAGCCCTCCAAATATACAACCCGTATAAGGTTACCCTTAATAACTCATACCCATTTCCGTCGCAAATTAAATTTAAACCCGTCATAGAGATCTTAAATCTCTCCATAAAACCTGTAACCATCCTACCCGAACTACATGCCCCTGAATGGAATGATCAATTGAGCCGGTTTAAAATTTCTGATGATAACCAAAATAATCTCTTACAAATACTACAACCGGTAACCATTTCCTCAACATCTGCCGTTAGTATCATTATTGTATTTGGTATTATCCTCGGTATATTTGTGGTGAAAAGATCATTCTGGGAACAAAGAAAACCAAGTGACACGGAACATGAAACTATTTATGCACGCCCAAGAGTGCGTACCCAGACCACGTGAACTAGACTTAACCACCCGACTTATGTTGTATATATAAATCTGTATTATAAAACCAACAGTTATCATCTAGTTAGCATTAGTTAGGCTGTTACGTTATTATAATAATATCATTCTAGAGGTAAGAGCCCTGTAAAAATGAACCATAAATAATTCCAATATTCCTATATTATCTTATCCTTCATGTAATTCTTGTATTCATTTATATAGTCTCTGTACCCATTGTAAGAAAAAGTATCCATTTTAAAAATTCATGTGTTATATGGTTCATTTATTTATATAATTCTGTATATTCTTATATATTTAACTTTATATAATGCCTATACTCATATGTATGTACGTGTGTGTATTCATTTTTACATAAGGACCAAAATCGCCCAACGCGAGTTTGGATAAAATTTTTGATTTGCTTTCTACTTTGCTAAATAATTGGTGACCTGTTGTTTTTTAAAATCTCATAATCATTTTTTTAGATTTCGCTTAATAAGGAATCCTGTTTAAGCTTTGCAATGTTCACATTTTGTATACACTCTCTTTCGTTATAAACAATGAGATCATGTCTTGCCTAAGCATTAAAATTGTACATCTTAAACCTTAAAATTTCACTCATATGCATATTTTAGTGTAAAGATGCATAGTCCGATTTCCACTTTTAGTTAACTTGGCAGATCATGATAACATCAGATCTGAAAAGTCGCGGTTTAAGATAAAAATATGGTTTCGTCTTCAAATATTTTGTTTACTCGTTCAAGCCTTACCACAGCTAAAAAATTTACTTATTTTTAAATATTGTGCAAAAATAATACAGCCTTCTTAGCATTTAATAATAATAATGTTAGCAGTTTTTGGGTATATAAACCCATTAAAATTATTCCATTGTCATTCAGAAGCTAATTCAGAGGCTGAGCACTACCTGTATCTTTTAGCAGTAAAGTTACAGTTGGAGAAACTTTTTATTGTCCCCTTCGAGCCTTGCTCTCTTCAGAAAAACTTAGAAAACTTTCCGGATACGCTATAAGAAGAATCCGGAACCTTCAGCATTTAGATTGCAAATCTACCAGAGTCCTCCGAGCCACTATAGAAGAACTCGGAGAGTAACATAGAAGAAAACCACTTCAAGTCACACATCCGTTGCTTGCCTCCTAACCAGAACCCCCGTCGATCCGAACCACCCCAGGGCCATAGACGGAGGGGTTAACAACTGGCGACCCTTTAACCAGGATCTTCACGACTCCAGGATTCTTCCAGTCTTCCAGACTCTGGAACCAGAACCAACACCCAGTTGACCGGCGTGTCACGACTTCTAGTTCGTCACATCCACCCTTGAACCGGTGCGTTACGACTCCAAGTTCTTCACGCCTACTTTTCATCTAGGAACAAGTGGCCAGCCAGACACGTCTTCAGGACACACCTCAAAGGATTTCGCCGTAGGAATCTTGTTAAGTACAAAACTTTTTTAAAATAATTTCTAAACATTTGAAAAGTCATTATTATTAACAATTAATATTTAGTATTGAGCCAGAATTAACAAAAAACACAGTGAACACTTCAGACACCAGTGATACACTCTTTTTATTGAAAACAGTATTGTCACAGTTATTTTCACAGTTATTTTTACTATTCTAGTTAGTATAGTATAATTTTATTTAATGTACCAAACATAGTATTACCATACCATCACGTACATTTGAGTGAAATTTTGTTTACATTTTTATTTTTGTTTGCAATCTTTTCAAATTTTCCCCGAGTTAGGCAAATTGTTGTGCATTATTTTTTTTAGATAGTGTAGTTAGGAAAACCCCTTAAGTGATCATTCCATGAATTAAGATCGGTCAAGCAGACCTAATTAGAACATTAATAAGTACCTTCACATATGAGCGATTCAGACGGTGCGCTTTCTGACATCGAAGAATTACCTACACCCATTTTTCCACCTACCCCGCGCCCTTCAAACATATTCCCAAACACACAAGTCAGTATGTCTCAGTCTCAAACCCCCGCCCCAGCATACATTAACTTAGGCAGATTAGTAAATCTTCCTCATACTGTTTTAATTTTTAAGGGGACCATAGATAATCGTTTTGTTGAACCGCGCGTAAGACCTTGGGTTGAGTCTTTAGAGCAACATTTCTTACGCGAGAATATTACCGATGATGATATAAAAATCAGAGAAGCAAAAAGATTTATTGACCCTAAAGAGGGAAATGCCCATGACACAGTCACTTACGTCCCATCAATTAGCGAAGCTATAACATGGGACGATTTTAAACAAAACCTATTAGAATTTTTTAAAGAAATAACCCTTGCACAACCCTTAGCCACATTAGAAGCAGTCTTCCAAGCTAAATGGAAGAAAGAGGAACACGAGGATTTAAACAATTTTATTACACGTACACACAAACTTGTAGGAGAAGCCCTCCGGGCCGCAGAAAATGCATGTGGCATAACTTTTACTTCGAAACAAAGAAATCTAATAGTAGCCACAACCATTTACCAAAACCTACCCGGAGCACTAAAAAAAAGTTTCAGGAGTTTTTAAATGTTGACAAACCTGTCAGTGTAGCCATAAACAAAACACGGGAACATCACCCCGATTTAGCAAACCAAAACTACCGAAAGGGTAGAGAAACCCCGTACATTATATTCAGCAGCAGCCACAACACCAATACCAACAGCAACAACAACAACAATATAAACCAAGGCAAATACAGGGAACACCCCAGAAACAAGCCCCCCAAACCCAGAATACACGCCCTCCTCCACAGTGTTTTAACTGTGATAGTTTCGGGCATATGATAAGTCAATGTAATTACCCCTCGTATTGCTCCCACTGTCACGAACATGGTCATCGCCGTGGCGATCGCCAAAAGTGTGCTGATAAAGCCCCTGCAGGGTATAGACCCCACTTTCAGAAACCAAACCAACCACGTCCCCAAAACGTATCCCAAAAGTCAACCAATCCCCAGAAACCAGTCCATTCCCAGCCTCAGTCGAACTACCAACCCAATAGATCACGACCACAGGGTCACCCACACTCTTACCCCATGTATAAACCCCAATACAACCAGCAAGGTCAACTAGTTCGGTACGTAGAAGTACCCGGGGAGGAATCATTTTCCCCAGAGAACAGTTTTCAAGAACACCCTCCAGCGTATGATATCCCGTAGAATATGATCCAGGTCCTCCCATAGAAGACCATGTGAGCCCTTTTTTAGACCCTACATTGGAGGCAGCAGTTCAACCTCCTCCCTCCTAAATTACAGTAGTAAGCCCAGATACGCACACAAACTCCCCATCAGGATAATAGGTGCGGACCTCTTAGATTTAATAATAAATTGTAGTACGGATAACCAAGATTTAACTGCTCTCCTAGATACAGGAGCACACGCGACGTTAATTAAGAAACAATGCGTAGATGAATTACTAGAGAGTACAAATTATAAATATGAACTTAAGGCACCATCCTGCCAACTTAGAGGAGTTACGGGCACACCCATACCCACATACGGAGAAATTGAGTTATATTTAGAAATTGGAAACGCGGTATACCCCGCGAAATGTTGTATAGTGGACACAGTCGCCACCTTTCAGACAGACATCCTACTAGGGATGGATTTTTTTAACCGGAATCAATGGGAGATTTACCCAGCCGGAAAGTTAGTAAAGTGTCGAAATAGGACACACCATCTCCGCGAGGATGACAGACAACTTAATGCTAATAGACTTAGCTCAGTTCAGATTTCCGAAAGAAATAGGAAACCCCCTCTACTTGATAGCAGATCAAGTCGGCCGGTTGCATCCAGAGGGACAACCGCTCCAGAAATCAGACCCCAGGGTAATCAGTTCCAGTTGTTGAATCCAGTTGGATCAACCCAGGCAGTTTCCAGACAGTCAGTTTCCAGACAGTCAGTTTCCAGTCAGTCAGTTTCCAGTCAGTCAGTTTCCAGTCAGCCAGTTCCAGTCAGCCAGTTTCCAGTCAGTCAGTTTCCAGTCAGCCAGCTTCAGTTCAGCCAATAAGGCAAATTTTAGTCGCCGAACCAGAATCAGATTCACAATTTTTCATATGCCCTACCGAGCATATAACAGTAGCACCTTATGAGAAGATTTGTTTCCTAGCAAAAGTAGTTAACAGTCAAGGAAAATTATTAGAGTCAGAGCGTACTCTGATTACAGAGAAAAGTAATTTCAAAAGAGATGTTCTTATTGCCCAAGTCCTTAGTCAGAGTCAGAATTCAGCTATCCCTGTTGTTTGTTTAAACAAAGGAGAAAGTCCTATAGAATTAACTTCAAATCAGAAAATAGGAACTGTTTCCACAGTAGAAGTAGATTCAGATTTCCCCATCAGTATGATAAATCGTGTTTCCAGTTCCTTAGAATTAAAGCCTTCAATATTAAAAGAAGAATATAAGAAATGTCTGAAGCACTCCCTTCAGGAGTCACCAGCTTTACAGGATCCCAAACTAATGGAATCACTTCTCGATTTCCTGATAAGAAATAAAGATGTGATTGCCCTAACCGGAGATCCTCTGGGCCGAACTAATTTGGTCCCTTTTGAAATCAAGTTGGAACCCAATTCCAAACCCATTTTCATTCCTCCCTATCGGGTTCCACATTCTCAGTTAGTCACTATTGAGGAACACATCAAGGACATGTTGGAGCAGGATGTCATTCAGCCTTCAGCTAGTCCCTGGTCCGCTCCTATGATTCTCGTCTCCAAAAAGGACGGAACATCTCGCCCTTGTATAGATTTTAGACGCCTGAATAACATTACCATCCCAGACCGTTTCCCGATTCCAAACATGCAGGAAACAATTCTGAACGTAGGGAAAGCGAACTTTTTTTCATCCCTCGATTTAGCATCAGGTTATTGGCAAATGGAGGTCAGTCCCGAATCTCGGGCATTGACTGCTTTCTCCACTAACCGAGGCCATTACGAATTCCAGGTTTTACCTTTCGGAGTCCGAAATGGGCCTGCTAATTTCTCTAGGTTGATGAATATAGTCCTTTCCGACCTATTAGGTGTCGAAGCTCTCGTGTATCTTGACGATATTATCGTCTATAGTTCGGACATAAAAACACACTTTCAACGCCTTCATAATGTGCTATCACACTTGAGAAAAGCACACCTTAAACTGAAGCTTGCAAAGTGCAATTTTTTACAAGAATCCCTGGTATACCTAGGATTCCTACTCTCGTCCACAGGAATTAAACCTGATCCAGCCAAACTCGAAGCCCTGGAAAGGTACCCTGTACCCAAGACCATCGACGACGCCCGTGCATTTATTGGTTTTGTCGGATTCTATCGGAACTTTATCCCCCAATTTTCGAATATTGCTAAACCCATTACTAATTTGTTCCAGAAAAATTCGAAATTTAACTGGGAATCCGATCACCAACATGCCTTTGAAACTTTAATTAATAAACTAACCTGTCATCCCATTTTACAATATCCTGATTACACAAGACCCTTCATCATAGCCACAGATGCTTCTCCTATGGACTAGGAGCCGTCTTGTTAAAGGACGTAGACGGTGTGGAATTACCATTGCTTATGCCAGTCAACTTCTCTCTGCACCTCAACGGAATTATTCCACTACGGACCGAGAGGCCCTAGCGGTATATTGGGCTTTGAAAAAATTCCGAAATATCGTCTATGGCTACGATATAACCATCAAGATGATCATAAGCCACTCACGTACCTCTTCAAGGACAAGCTACTTGAAGGACGATTGAGTAGATGGCTCTGTTGATTCAGGATTTTGCAGCGAAAATCGTTACAAACCGGGAAAACTGCAAGTTATTCCAGACGGATTGTCGAGACTCAAGCCCGACGCCCGAGTGAATAAAATAGGACTTCTTCCTGTGTTCGACTACGAGTGTCTGCAGTACTCCCAACAACAGGACCAAACACACCCAAAACCTTCGGGCGCGCCTGGAACAAAAGGAACCATCGAAGGTAAAAGAACAGTACAACCTCAAGATGGGCTCGTACATTTCAGGAACGAAGATGGAAACGACCTCGTGGAGATACCAAAGGATCTCGTTGATATAGCCATTGGACTTGTCACGACTCACCTTTTTATGGACACATGGGGCCGGATCGCACCATCAAAAGTCTTTTGGAGCGATAACCATTTTCCCGAGATGAACAGAACGGTACATGAATACATCGCCGAATGTCCGTCGTGTTTAAAGCATAATGGGCAACGTACCATCCACCGCTCCAATGCATAATATCCAGTATGCCAGAGGCCCTGGCAAAGAACTGGAATGGATACTGGGACCATTTCCCAAAACATCAAAGGGAAATCAGTACATCATTGTGTTACGGACCACTTCTCGCGTTACAGCGAAGTAGCCGCCATTCCAGACCAGACCTCGGAAACTGTGGCAAGAGCCCTAGTGAACGCGTCATCCAAAACCATACCACTCCTTCCATCCTAATCTCGGATAACGCCCTTAGTTTCACTTCCAAACTGTTCGAGTCACTCTGTAAACATGTGTAGAATTAAAAATACACACATTGTGGCATACCATCCGCAGGCAAACGGCTTAGTGGAAAGGCACAATCGAAAGACTTGGAAGCCCTGCGCCACGTTGTCGATGCATCCTCCCGTACATGGGATGATTCCCTTCCCATGGTACAAACAGCCATCAACAATGGCTATAATGTGTCCATCGGGGACACCCCTCATTTCGTTCTCTATCACTACGACAAGCAAGCGTCTACCTTTTGATTTGCCCGACCAAACCGACCCGGCAGTCCTAACATCTTCCGAAATGGCAGAAGCAAATCAGCAACTAGCTGAACGATCTTTCAAGATTTTTGACATAATCCGCTATGCCCTCGACCAACGAAACCAACAGATGGAGCAAGAGCAACATAGGCGTCATCCCCGTCAACGGACTATAATCGTCGGTATGCGATGTTATCTGAAGAGCGTGAAACCGCCAGGGGCTCATCGCAAATTATACCCAAAATGGGATGGCCCATATAGGATTATGAAAGACCTCGGAAAAAAATCGTTATGAAATCCTCGACCTCCGGGATCATTTCAAACTAAAGATCATTCACGCTGACAATTTGAAGATAGCTTCCGAACAACACCTTCCCAAAAACAGCTGCCAGGCGTTCGAGCCGCCTATCCTTCAAAAGGTCAAGATATTAACAAATCGGGCAGGGATCAAAAAACTGAAGTAGTCACCGCGGGAACCGCTACCCATGACGAAGATTGGTACCTCGTAATACCACCATTACTCGAGGCAATCTCTGAACAAGAGGAGGCCCCAGAGCAAGCGTCCCATCGGACCCAGACCCTGGAGAAACCCCTTCGAAAGGATCACTCAGTGGAACTCCACCATCTCCACCATCTCCTCTGTCACCACCCTCGCCGATTGATGATCGACGCACGGACCCTACATACCGCCCGCAAATGCATCACCCACGTGAACTAGAACCTTCACATAAGAAACGAACCCGCTCAGAATCCGAGCTCAACGGTCGACCCCCATTGCCACCAAAACGAGGCCGACCCCTTCGCCCACCAACACAAGTATCCACACAAGTATCCACACAACTACCCCCAGCTCCGTATAACTTAAGGCGTAGAAATGAATAAAATTGTCCCCCTTATAATTTTCCAAATTATTTACTCTTGTAGACCTAGCATTAAAATTTCTACCGGAGTTGTTATAGAAAAACTTGCAGAAGGTAAATTTTTGAAAGGGCATGCAGACCTTTATATAAATTTGCAACCCCCTGCTAGAATTAAAATCAATCTCCTTCAAATACAAACCCAATTAAAAACGTTTGAAAGTAAAATCCAGAATTCTTTCGAAGGAAAAGATCAGATTAGTCGCGTTCTGTTAGAAAATACCCTCGAAAATATTCAAACTACAGCACGCGCCCTATCAGAAATATTAGCCTTACCATGGATACAAACTGAAACTAAAAATTCAGAAAACTTTAACCAAATAAGTAAAAGGGGACTGATAGATATAGGAGGGAAACTGTTCAAAGGTTTATTCGGATTAGCAACCGAAGAGGATATTAAAAGAATTGAACTTAAATTGAATCTCTTCGCGCGAAATCGACAATATAATGGACATATGTTAGAACAAACTATTAGATCATTACACGAAAACAATCGCTTCCTCCACTCCCTTTCGGACAGATTCACATACCTTGAATCCATGTTAGCTCAATACAAAGAACACAAAAGATATATAGAATTAATAGAGATAATAAACCTACAAGTAACCCTATTCGATAAATACTTACAACGAATAACTACGATTCATTCCAAGGTTTTGCGTGCAACCCAGCTAGCCCATGGAAAAATCACTCTTTCCACCCTAATACCATGGGAAATACTCCAGTCCTTGATTCCACCGCCCAGTCACAATTAAATTATCACCCATATTCCCACTCAACCACACTAATTACCCTCAATTTCTAGAATACACCTGGACTGTACATGGACCACGCCCCTACACATACCTCATAATTATACCATTTTTCGATTTCCTCACTTATGACTTATATAAATTTCACCCTTTCCCAACACCCTACCAAAATAACTCTAATGTCTATCGATTGTATTTACCCACCGTACCACCTTACCTTTTCCTCACCAAAGATCTATCAGCTTATTCTATGATGTCAGATAGCGACGTCCGGCATTGCCGATTCCCGCAACCAAATAAACAACTCATCTGCCCTCCACTCAAACAGTTATTCTTCCCACTACTAGGTCTTGCTTTATCGATTTAATTCGTGACCGGCATGGCCCCGTATGTTCATTTAAAAAATTTCATCCCCCTAAAACCATCCAACTACGAATTGGACCAGACATCTGGGTTTCCTTCGCGAACAGGACTGCCGCTACCCTCGAGTGTCCATCGAATTATTCCCTCATTACAATCCCTATGGTTATTCGGCTACCAATTGGTTGCTCCTTGCGTTCAAAAGCCCTCCAAATATACAACCCGTATAAGGTTACCCTTAATAACTCATACCCATTTCCGTCGCAAATTAAATTTAAACCCGTCATAGAGATCTTAAATCTCTCCATAAAACCTGTAACCATCCTACCCGAACTACATGCCCCTGAATGGAATGATAAATTGAGCCGGTTTAAAATTTCTGATGATAACCAAAATAATCTCTTACAAATACTACAACCGGTAACCATTTTCTCAACATCTGCCGTTAGTATCATTATTGTATGTGTTATTATCCTCGGTATATTTGTGGTGAAATGATCATTCTGGGAACAAAGAAAACCAAGTGACAGGGAAAATGAAACTATTTATGCACGACCAAGAGTGCGTACCCAGACCACGTGAACTAGACTTAACCACCCGACTTATGTTGTATATATAAATCTCTATTATAAAACCAATAGTTATTATCTAGTTAGCATTAGTTAGGCTGTTACGTTATTATATTAATATCATTCTAGAGGAGAGAGCCCTGTAAAAATGAACCATAAATAATTCCCATATTCCTATATTATCTTATCCTTCATGTAATTCTTGTATTCATTTATATAGTCTCTGTATCCATTGTAAGAAAAAGTATCCATTTTAAAAATTCATGTGTTATATGGTTCATGTATTTATATAATTCTGTATATTCTTATATATTTAACTTTATATAATGCCTATACTCATATGTATGTACGTGTGCGTATTCATTTTTACATAAGGACCAAAATCGCCCAACGCGAGTTTGGATAAAATTTTTGATTTGCTTTCTACTTTGCTAAATAATTGGTGACCTGTTGTTTTTTTAAAATCTCATAATCATTTTTTTAGATTTCGCTTAATAAGGAATCCTGTTTAAGCTTTGCAATGTTCACATTTTGTATACACTCTCTTTCGTTATAAACAATGAGATCATGTCTTGCCTAAGCATTAAAATTGTACATCTTAAACCTTAAAATTTCACTCATATGCATATTTTAGTGTAAAGATGCATAGTCCGATTTCCACTTTTAGTTAACTTGGCAGATCATGATAACATCAGATCTGAAAAGTCGCGGTTTAAGATAAAAATATGGTTTCGTCTTCAAATATTTTGTTTACTCGTTCAAGCCTTACCACAGCTAAAAAATTTACTTATTTTTAAATATTGTGCAAAAATAATACAGCCTTCTTAGCATTTAATAATAATAA